>SNQJ01S0282062.1:0-11153 GCA_010110895.2 Picea sitchensis
TTTAAGCATTTGGTTCATTACATCCTACTTGAATTCCCTCTTATCCCATGCATGCTTGATTCTTTCTCTTCCCCCAATGATGATTACACTAAACCCATGATGTCATAAATGAATTGGTTGAATTTCTCACCTAACCTCTTACATGAAATCAATGATTGAGAGCTTGATAAGTAAAAAGGATAAATGAATAAAATAACATATTTGTTATGAATATGGATTAAGACTCAAGGCATATGGAAACCCCTTAAAACCTCCATTAATCCCCCTCTAATGTGGAATCATAGGCCCCCATTACTCTAGTCCTTACCCATCTACAGACGACAATTGATTTCATTTTGTTATTTTCAATATACAATGTTTACATATTACATCTCTTGGCCCCTAACTATTCATAATATTTACAAAATATACAATGCTACATTGGGGATCAAAACTGGGGTGTTACAATCCCCTACCCATACAATTTCCATTGTTATTACTACACATCCCCATGCAGATGTACATGTTCATACATACAAATTTTCATATTATAATACTCCATACCTCCACAATTTAATGAATCTTGCAACAATTCCAACCAACACTCTCTCATTCCCCTCAGCCTATGCAACCCAAGGAATTGTACCTCCTTATCTGCACCACATTCCCTTAGTTTTTCCCACTTCCCTTCCAAGGCTCCAGTATAGACAGGCCAACAAGTTTAAGAGTTATGGATCCAAGAACTCCAACTACACCAAAATGAAGACTTTGTACACTTATGTACAAATCTACAATAAGATTCCCTCAAAATCTACAAAAGGTTGTAGGCACACCTCCCGCATGGCCTCCTCATGATACCAAGTGATTTCTTCGGGACCATAGTATGTCCATTGGACCTTTACTAGGTTGATTTATGCATTCCTAATCACTTTGAATTTACGGTCCAATATGCACATCAGATCCACCCAAAAAATCCCTTCGTGCTCCACATGGATCACAATCCAATAAATCACATGGTTAGGATCATGCAAATACTTCTTTAATAAAGACACATGAAACACATTATGAAATCTCATGGATGTAGACAATGCAAGCATGTGTGCAATGGGGCCTATCCTCTCTAGAACTTCAAAAGGCCCATAATGTCTTGCTGCCAAATTTGGGAAACTTCCTAATTTCAATGGGTTCCTTTTTCTTTTACTTTTAGAAACACATGCTTTCCCACTTTGAATTCCCTATGTGCATTTCCCTTTTTAGTATAGATTTTATGTCTTTATTGTGCAGTATTTAAATTTTGTTTTATCTTTACTATCTGCTCTTCAATTTCTCTTATCAATTCTAGCTAAATAACTTCTCTATCTATTAGGTTGGCCTAGATTATTCGCATGTTTCATTTTTTCCATACAAGGATTTAAACAGGCTCATATTCAATGATTCTTTATACCCATTATTGTAAGCAAACTCGACCAAATGAAGATAGTCTTCCCACTTGGAAGGATGATACATTACATACATTCTTAGCATATATTCAATTATTTGGTTGACCCTCTATGTCTGCCATATGATTTCAGATGATACATTTTGTTGAAATTTAGTTTGTTTCCAAATACTTTAAACAACCCTTTCCAAAAATTGGAAGTGAACTTGGTATCTCTGTCAAATACGATTTCCTTAGGTACGCCATGTAGCCCAACAATTTATTTCATATAAATTTCTATAATGTTGGCTTCCTTATGTTTCTTCTTGTCTAGAATAAAATGTGCATCATTTGTAGCTTTTTCCACCACTACCATGATGGAATCATGTTTCCTTGATGTTTAGAGAAATTTATTAATGAAATATATGGTAAAAAATTATCATTTCCACTCGAGAATGGTAAATGGTTGTAGCAATTTCATTGGATGTCTGTGTATAACCTTTACCTTTTGGCACTTTATGCATTTATTAATAAAATCGGCTACATAAATCTGTGTACCGGGACAAAAGTATTGGCCTCTTACAGTTGCAATGGTTTTTTGATACCCTAGATGTCCATCATATGGTATATTGTGCATCTCTTTTAAAACAAAATTTCTCAATTCTTTAGAATTAGGAACATAAACTCTATTCTCGTACAAGATAATTCCATCATCTTCCATATTATAATATTTAAAAAAAAATTGTACATTACTCTATTGTAAGCTTTCTCTAACTTGTACTTAATGTTGGTATGTTCTCACCACTTCTAAAATTATGCTTTTCAAATATGAACTATACATACTAACAGATGCAACATGCATTTCATGCAACATTCTATTGGGTGCATCAAGAAATTTATTCTCTTTGATGTGGATTAGATAACTATATTATTTTTCATCTATCTCAGTACTTTCTGGGTGGAAAATTAAAGGAATCAACTTGCAGGGCCATTTTGGTGACTGGTCCAAATTTGGAAATTTGGATCCAAAACATTGTATGAAATATTTTAGATCCATTTTGAGGCATCAAATGATATTTTTTTGTGGTACAAACCTTATTGTAGATTAATATTCTATATTCTACACATTGAGACCTTTCCAATGGAGAAATAATCACCTCAATCAAAGTTTGTATGTGAATGTTATGCCGCATGCAAGTTGACCTACCATATTGATCACCATGGTGAGATTGGATGCCACATCAACCCCCATTACTTAAATGTATGGGGATAGCCACGTAGTGGATTTTCTAGAACACTCTAGAATGTCCAAGCCTGATCACTAATTGAGGGTTGAGGATTTCAATACCATAACCCTAGATGGCCATTGGGCTATGTTAAATATCAGGCCTTTAGGAGGAGAATGAGTTCCATTATATGTTATTGTATTTTATTACATGGCAGAGTAGAACAATTGGGAGTGGGAAATTAGAGAGCATAATAGAGGGAGGTTAATTTTCAGTAGCAGCCTAACAAGCCACAAGTCTCAGATAACTCCATAAAGAGTACCTTCTCATTTGTATTTGCATTATTTCCTTAACAGACAAAAGAGAGCAGAGTATCCTCACTTTCTAGCTGGGTTTTCTCCCGTAAGGGTTTCCCAGAGAAAATATTTACATTACTTTTTGGATGGTGTCTGATTGTGTTTTATTGTTATTTATTTTTTTCATTTTATCTATTTTGTGCATAAGCATAAAATTAGTAACTAAATATCATGGAATCTAAAGGAATTTAACCTTCATAATGTAGATTTTTGTTTTATTTATCGAATCTATTGTGAAAAATTATTCCAGTGAAATATCCACACAGTTTACAGGTCACTCTTTAACCTTACTGTAATTGGCATCAAAGCCATATTCACTGAGAAATTCCATCCATCTAGTTTGCCTAGCATTCAATGTTCATTGTCCAAACAAATATTTCAAAACACTATGGTTTGTTCTTAGCTCAAATTTTGTTCCCATGAGATAATGCCTCCACATTTTTAAGGATGAACTATTGCTTCCAAGTCCGCGTAATAGGTAGCATAACTTATTTCATGCTCTTTAGGTTTCCTTGACTCATAACATATGAAATTCCCATATTGTGTAAGGGCTCCATCAATCCCTTCCTTCCATACAACTATGCACACAACAAAACTCTCATCTAGATACACAACCTTTAGAATAGGTGCAATAGTTAATAAATCTTTCAAGTGTTGGAAGCACTCTTCACACTTGGTAGTTCATTCAAATTGTATCAAATTGTAAAATCTTGTGGAATATGTCATTCCTTTCCCATCCATGGGTTTGTTAAGTTTGAGAGTACAAAGGATTCCACGAGGAAATACAAGATGATGATTGGGAGTAGGTATGTGGAGTTGTTTCCCTCAACACAAGATGATAAAGCTCATACAGAGAGAAAATATGATCATTAATACCTTAGAAAAATTTATTGAGAGTTGTTTGAACTGAGATTACTTTTAGGTGGTTATATTGTTTCCATCATTTGATTGATATATATCATTAACTTCTGGATTTTTCTATCTTATGAAGAATGCAGTCCTTCTCATTGTCTAAACTCCATCATACAATTTCCCTTTAGAAGTTGTGTTATTGTATACGTGGAGTGTGATGACAATCATTCGGTTTCTTACTTTTTATTGTGAGGAGTTATCAATTCCTTCAGTTGGAGAATAGTTGGTTTATATATTTGATTGTTTCTTAGATTTTGTGCAAAGTATCTTTGATCGGATACGTGGATGTGAATAATGTTGTTATCTCTTCATCTTATGAGAAGTAAGAATATTTTTTTAGCAAAAGAAACTGGGTGAAAACTCTCTTGAATACCTAAAAATAAAATGAGCAAGGGGCATCCAAACTGAATCAAATGTACCCATATTCCACCTTCAAATCTAACTAACATGACTCATAGCTAATAGAACCCGATCAACAATTCCTTCCAAGTCTAATGTTGCATTCACTTTATCCTTGTGTTATGTTCTGAATATGGTTCTAAATATCGAGGTGCAAATGTCTTTGTGGAGCACCTTTCCTTCGTCAAAAACAAAATGAGAAAGCAAGTTAACACATGTATTCATTTTGTAACTTTATGTTAGGATCTTAATGTTTAGTTATTATGGATGGATCACTAAAATTTTAAACAATATTAACATTTAAGTAAGGCTCATTGGACACATTCCATTCATATTGTATTTATTAATATAATCACAATTTGTATCCAGATGAATAACATTGATTAGAGAACAATAAAGATCAATCAAACACTTTTTGATGAGACTATATGTGTTTCAAGGCCAAACCCTTATAAATATATTTTATTGTGTGGTGTGTGGTGTATCTGGTGCATAATTCTTTTCTTTTGATGGTTCATTTCTTGATGGTGAAACAATCGCATAACATAATCATTGTCAATGCAAGCAATCATAAGGTGATATAAGGTGTCCATAACAACAATCAATATAGTGATATAAAGTGTGCATAAAACCAATTAATAAGGTGATATAAAGTTTCCATCACATGAACACTATTCACAGACATTCTTACAAATGATTGTTGGTCGTTGTATATTTTTGGTGTTATAAGGCGCAATTACTTTTGGCGATATAAGGTGCTTTTTATATTTTGGAGATCTAAGGTGTATATTATTCCATTTTTTGGTGATATAAGGTGTAACTACACTTGTACCTGAACAGTGTATAAATTCATTAGTCTATTTAATAATTTAGACAAGTTAAAGGTTCAAAGAACTATAAAGTACAGAGTTGACACATTCATAGCATTCTCATTTATAATGAATTATGGAAAGAAATTTGTAATGAACAACCCATAAAACCAAATGATGCTTCTACATTATAAAAATTGGAGTTGAAATATGAAAATCACTTAGAACTAATTAAAAGTATTGTTTCTAATGAAGTCTTTGTGCATATTGAAAATTTTAGTGATTCTTGGTCAACTTGGAAAATACTTAAAGATTTATTTGATTCACAATATGAGGCTAAAAGAGTCGATATTCAATTAAATTTATTACATAAAAAATCATTTTTGGGGGGAGATTTAATGGAAGATATCTCAAGACTAAAAATTATTAAGTAAGAGATTGCAAAGGTAGGCTTTTCTAAAATTGAATATGGTTTGATGGTTACAATTTTGATCTCGGGTTCGCCATAATCATACAAACATTTTTTGGAAACATTGTAGATTACAAATAAGTTGGAGAATACAACTTTTGATAAACTTAGTGAGGTATTATCTATTCATGATAAAACTTTTGGTAAGGCACAAAAATCGGGGGAGGATGTATTGATTGCAAGCACAAGCAAGAGAACTAATGAAAAAGGTGTTTCTTCTACCAAGTGAAATGAGCATAAAGGAAATTAACATCAATGTAATTCATCTCAATATTAAAATTGAGGTCATGGTAAAGGTCAAGGAATAGGAAGAGGAAGAGGATGAGGAAGAGGCAAAGGTAATTTGAATTGATCTAAGAAATATTCCAAAGAGTAAGACCATCACCATTCACAATCAAATGGAAGAGGAAGAGGAAAGAAAACAACAAGTTTTTTTCGGTGTAATAATGTTGGACATTATGCCTCAGATTGTTGCATTCCTTATGACAAGATAACTAAACAAAAATATTCTTCTTTGGCACAATAGGAAAATACAGAATAAAATGGGAAATGTGAATATGTTTTTACAACACTTCAACAAATAGAGACAACAAACAATGTTCAAACAACTTACTCTTTCAAGAATGATATTTAGGATGCATGGATCATGGATACAAGTTCCACTAAACCTATGACTTACAAGAAATATTTCTTTTGGAATTATCAGGATTTTCATTTGATTTCAGTCTTTCTAGCAAATGACACCACTCACACACCACGTGGAAAAGGTTCAGTAAATGTTTTTTTACCAGGAATTGGGGAAAGTTTAATCTCTAATGTTTGGTATGTTCCCTCATTTAATAAGCTTTGTTTTCTTTGATTTTCATTCGCCAGTCAGGGCATCAAATATTAATTAGAGAGGGAGTAATTAAAATCAACTCAATAAAGGATAATTATAAAATAGTAATGCTAGTTTATGAGGATGGAAAACTTCTTAGAATGAAAGACATAAGCATACCAAGAATGCAGGAATTTGTAGGATTAGCTGAGATCGGTATTACACCCATTTGATTATGGCATGTTTATTTTGGACACTTGAATGTTGATAGTCTTATTCGGCTTAAAAAAAAAATGGTAAAGGGACTTCCCACATTTTGGAAGGAAAATGCAAGATGTCAAGCTTGCATTTATGGAAAACAAAGAAGGTTAGCATTTCCCACAAGTACTTGGAGAGAAACTAGGATGTTACAACTTGTTCAGAGTGATATATTTGGACCTTTGGACACTTCACTTGGAGGATGTAAGTATTTTTTTCTATTCATTTATGATTTCCGTAGGATGGTTTGGGTCTATTTTTTGAAATAAAAATCAAATACATTCACATAGTTTCAGTCTTTTCATAAATTAGTTGAAACTATAACTAAGGAGAAAATTGCTACTTTATGTATGGATAATGGAGGAGAATTCACTTCAAGTGAATTCCTTGCATATTTCCAGGAAAAATGAATTAGGATTTAATTGACTAAATCATATACTCCACAAAAAATAAAGTATTTAAACGAATGAATCAAACATTATTGGGAATGGCTAGAGATATGTTGTTCTTCATAGGGTTAAGTTCAATTTATTGGGATGAGGGGGTACACACAACAGTCTACTTGAGAAATCAGTCTCCCTCTTCATCTTTAGATGGAATTACTCCTTATGAAGCATGGTATGGTTTCAAGCCCATGATTAATCATCTTATATTTTTTGGTTTTGTTTTCTATAAACTTATTCCAAAAATAAAAATAACAAAGTTGGATTCCAAGAGTATGAAATGCATTCCAATTGGGTATTCTAGATAGAAAAAGGGCTATCGACTTTTATCAGGAAGAAAATTTATTGTCAATAAGGATGTTGTTTTTTATCAAAAAAAACTCTAAGTGCGGAATAAATTGAGAAAATACTTAGTCAATTAGAGTAAAAAGTGACTAAGGAACAACAAAGGTTGTAACACTTAAATAAATCAAAGGATGATCAATGGTTTGAAATGGCATGGACATCAAACAAACAGGTGGAAGGTGAAGAATAAAAAAATTATTAAAAAGTTAACTTGGAAGATTCATCTCAAGTTAACATTGATAATAGTTCTTTAGATGGTGCCTTATTGCCACCTTAAGTTGCACACAAGGCTCCAAAGTAGGAAACTCAAGTACTTAAGGAAGTTAGGTCTAATGAAAAACATAAAACAGGTACAAGGAGCCAATAGAATTTGGGTTCTCATAATTTTTCTCTTGCTTCTATTGAGCCATCCACTTTTGTAGAGGAAGTAGAACATGATGAATGGAGGAAGGCAATGCAATGTGAATACGATTTAGTAATTAAAAATCATACCTGGAAAATTGTTGAGTGTCCAAAGGATGTAAAACCCATTGGTTGTAAGTGGGTTTACATAATAAAATATAAGGAAAATGGTGAAATTGATAAGTACAAGGCTAGATTGGTCATAAAGGGGTTTATTGAGAAAGAAGGGATTGAATATGAAGAAACCTTCACTCCAATAGCTAAGTGGAATACTATCAAGGTCATGCTAGGTTTGGATACACAAAATGGATGGAAATTTCACTAAATGGACGTGAAAAATTCCTCTCTAAATGGTGATAGACATGAGGATGTATATATGAGTCAACCTCTTGGTTTTGAAGTTCTAGGGTAAGAAAATAAAGTGTGAAATTTTTCAAGGCATTTTATGGGTTAAAACAAGCACCTAGAGCTTGGTATGTTGAAATGGATTCATATTTATAGAAAGTTTTGTTTTATTCGCAGTGAGTCAGATGAGACTTTGTATGTTCGAATTCAAGACAACAACTTGATAATTTTTGTATTGTATGCTGATGATTTTCTCATAACAAGTAATAACAATGACCATATATCTCAAGTAAAGAAAGAACTTCTAACATGTTTTGAAATGTCAGATTTGGGATTGCTTCACTACTATCTTGGAGTTGAAGTAATACACAGAGAAAGAAGAATATTTATTTCTCAAACTAAATATGTTTTTGAATTATTGAAGAAGTTTGGAATGGAGGATTGCAAACCAATTATCACCCCATGGAGAAAAACTCAAAAAATTATAAGTTTGAAGGGGGGCAACTTGTACTAGGTATTGGTAGTTAATAAAAAATTTAATATATCTAGAAAATACTCATCTATATTTAATTTTTGTAGTTAATGTCCTTTCCAGGTGTATGCAGAAACCAAGAGAGAGTCATTGGAATCCAAAAAAAAGGGTACTTCAATATATTCAAGGAATAAAATATTTTGGACTTGAGTGTACAAGCAATAAAAATTTTAGACTTGTTGGCTACTTAGATGTAGATTTTTCTAGAGATTTTCATGATAAGGCATCTACTTTGGGATATTTAATAAGCATGGAATCAGTTGTTGTTTGTTGGCATAGGGGAAGACCCAGGGTTCAACGCTCAAGAGCGCACCAACAAAACCCTAAATACTAGCCCTTTCAGCAACACATGCGAAGCAGATGAAGTCTCACCCAAGGTAAAGGTAGGGGTGGTTGCAAGACTCAAGTGTTTGCAACCTTAGCTAGGACACAGATCTGTGATTATACAACTTACTAGAGAACCTAGCATCTTTAGTTCCTTAAGATACATTCAATAAGCACTTCGCTTATAAGACATAGATTCACAGTATCCACACTAATCCAAGCACATAAAAACAATAAAATAGATCAAATCATAGTAGATAAACACTAAGAATCCTCATACATATCAGCTCTAACATTCATACACATCTAAGAGCACAAAGCATAAGTAGAACTACCTAAATATATCAAAGAACCTAGCAGAAGAAGAAATAAACACATTGAACCAATGCACAAAGCATCACACACAGATTTTCGTGGTTCACCCCAACCCTGCGGCTACATCCACCAAATCTTGTTCTTTATTATATCGGTCAAGCAGTTACAGCACAGAGCCTCAACAATTCTTACTCTGCATAGGACAAAATATCTTCGCAACTCACTAGATCCTTCTTCCTTGTGCTTCAGAACAAAGCCTTTCACAACCTCCTACAACCACTTGCACTTAGATATGCAAGCCTCCTAAAATCACACACAGATCATTTACAGTCCACATCCTATCACACGGATCTAATTACTATCACTAAGCCATCGAGGATCCTTACATTGCCTAAGTATCTATTTATATATTACAAAAGTGGGCCTAAGCATGGGTAAACCCATGGGCCAACATCCATTTCCCATTACATTAACCCAAAACCCTAAAAGAGGCCCAAAGTGGACCGAGATCCCGTGATCTCTGCTTCACCTAGTGCTCCATATTTGACAGGGTGTCAAAGTCCAAAACTTTCAATTATGACCAAGTGTTCCTCAAAACTTGGTCAAGGAACAATAGGCCCCCAACACTCACCTGTGACTCGTCCCGAGTCACTCGGGTTTGACCAATTCTTCATTGAATTCCTTGATCTTGGCTCGAGCTGCTTCAACCTATCGCCTTGCTACTACCTCTTACTCGGTGAACTCCTGGATGAGTGCCTCATTCATCGGCCCTTCTAGGCGTTGTTTTGTTGTGTTCACAACCTGTTCAAGTTCTACTCCTTAGATTTCAACTTCAGTGAACAGTTGGAATGCCTTTTCTTGCACTGGCTGAAGTTGTAGAGAGACTTCCATTACTTTACTCTGAAGCATGTGAATCTGTTGTTGGGTTGTGCGTTTCTCTGGAAACCTCTTCATTCTCTCTACGGGTGACAGGGCCTTCATTTCTGCGTGTAGCTTTTCAACGTCGTACTTTTCCTCTTGGATATGTGACTCCAATTGATGCAATTCTAGGTTCGCATAGATCTACGCACTTGTGCTACTTAACTGTTTGCATTCCTTAGTGAGTGCTTTAATTGTTTCCATGGTGCTTCGGGAAGTTATTTCTCACTGGTCGTGCACTTCTTGTGGGGTCTGTGGTATGGTATAAAGCTCTAAGTCCATGAATCTTTGTTGAAGTTGTTGAATAACTTCAGCAAGCTCCGTGGACTGCTTCTTCAATCCCAATCTTCTTTTCGAGTAGCTGCTCTTTCTCTTTTTGGATCTTCACTCTATCTTCTTCAAATTTCACTTGGAGAGTGTCCTTATCTTGTTGTGCAGCTCGACATTGATTGATGATTTCCTCCTATGCTTGATTTAAAGCCTGGGTGGCTTGTGCTATTTCTTCTTGTTCTTTCTGAAGGCGCACTTCGACTGTGTCAGCAATCTTGCGGAGTTGAACCGATGCATTTCCTTCTTCTGTTGTTCCTTCTGGCAAGGGTGCAGAGGAGACTACACGGCTAGACTGGAGAGATTGTTGTACTCCTTGGAGCTCAATCTAGACTTTGTGGTACATTGTGTCTTGCTTATCTTTCTTCTTTTCAGTTATCTCTTCTATGGATTTGTTCATAGCTGCGATGAGAAAACTGAAGTCATCTGGAGTGAGCATGGTCTTCTGTTGGCAAATATTGAACAAGCAACGAATGCGTGTTGATGATTGTTGTCTTTGATGGCAACAACAGAAATGGCATGATATGCAGAATTTGGGGATTTGGACGAAAAAGCACAGG
>SNQJ01S0282063.1:0-11240 GCA_010110895.2 Picea sitchensis
AAATGAGGCGGGCATGCCCCATGCTCGTGTCATGTAACTCAAAAAAGAGGAATGAAGTGTTGGTGTAGATAACTGCAGTTCCCTTGGGGGAAGTCATGATAAAGGCAGAATATAATTCTGCGGATGAACATACTATGAATAGTAGGCAGTGTTCACGGTAATAAGTATCACCGATTATGTGGGCATTGATAGCCTAGCCAAGTTCAGAGGTCTTCGGAAAATGAAAGAACTAACTGCAATAGTCGCAAAGTAAGACCCACCGTAACATGAAAAAGTGTTGACGTCGAATGTTATGGGGGTCAACAACAGTAGGGAGAAATTGTGTTTCACCCTGTGCCGTCCGAGATCTCTCATTGGGTGGGTAATGAGAATCAAAATATTGTCTCCCTTCTGGAAAACTATGTTGATGTCGACAAAAAGGAGGACGCGACTCCCAGAAGCAAAGGGCTTCGTGAAATCTACTAGGTGAGGTGAGGAAGTGGAGGAGGTACATGGACTAAGTCAATATGTAGGAAGACTCAAGACTGCCCTTGGTTGGAGTATATGTGAGATAAAAAGTGGCCGCAACCGTTCAACGAGGTCAAGTGTCAGGGGGACGACAAGACCGGGGATAAGTTGTGCCAGAGGTGGGACAAGGTGAAAAAATTTAGAGGGCAGAGGTAAGTGGCCTGTGGGATACTCTGAAGATATGGACGATGCCGACAAGGGTGGATGATAAGTAGTTCTCCAACCAAGGGTGACATGGGTTGCGGTTGGCCAAAAAAGGGAAGCAGGTCGCCAAAGGTGACGACAAAAAGGTAATGTAACGACTGGAAATAAAGGCGTTTGTACAATGAATAACGAATAATTGGGGAGAAGTGTACAAATACTGAAATGGGTGCCCCAGTGTGATATGGTGGGCCCATGTAGGGCATAATTTGCTCGGAGAACTGATGAAGGGTGGGGGCCCCATGGGTGGGTTTTTGTATGAGGTAGGTGAAATGAAGGGAGATTTGCAGATGGGTAAAACAGATTGTGGATGAAATGGAGGGTTCATGCTACTGCAGAGGTGCAACCCGACCATAGAACCGTGGAGAGATAATCTGGGAGTCCGTTGGGAAAGATAGCAAAATGAGGAGGAGTATGTGGTTGATTCGCGACATGAGGTAAGACTATCGGGACTCCCATCCCTAAAGGGTTTTGAAAAACAACATGAGTGTCAGAAGTGCCAAAGGGTGCTATGAGTGGGACAAATCATGTGGGTAAGAGTGCTACCAGGTGACAGTACCGAAGATGCAAATGGAGGTGTGGGTACTGCAGAGCCGGGAATGGGGATCCTAGAGGCAAATGTCAGAGGGTGTGAATGGAAATGTAAGTGAGATTCAAAGGGAATGACTACATGCCAGTGCTAAGTATATACCTAAAGGGGTTGTGTCGATGTATGATGACCAAGTACCTGCACACATGAAAACCAAATACCCCACGTGAACAATATCTGAAGATAATCGAATATATGAGCATGTATTTGATAAGTGTGAAGATGTGTATGCGTACCTGATCAAGGTATGAAAAATGGCATCCCGGGGGCTCAGGATGAAAAGAGGCACAGGGACTGTTGTGATGTAGATGATGGGATGTTGATCCCATGGCTGAAGACAGATTGAGAAATGGACACCTTGGGCTCCCGGAATGGTGAGTGGAAGTTTGGAAAAAAACGCCTATATATAGTTGTAGGGCCCACATTGCCACCTCATTTGTACTTGCTGCAAGCATTCAGAGGAGATTGTGATATTCTAGGAGGACGAGGAATCCGATTGAGGACCCGTGAGCATTAGGTTAGTGGTATGATCATCCTGCATAGATTTTAGGGTTTCATTTTTTGGGCAGGGGTTGTACGGAGGGCCATACAGGGGTGTTTAGGGGTGTGGGCCCCACATGCGCGGGTGATCCGGTAATAGGCGCGCACATGTGTGCGCCTGTCCACCGGATATACGCACATGTGAGCGTCGGTAAGAGGATAATGGGCGTACACTATGGGTGCACATGTTGGTTGAACAGGCGCGCACATGTGCGCGCCTGTCGGTTGAACAGGCACGCATATGTGTGCGCTTGTATAGTGAACAGGCGCGCCTGTGTAGTGAACAGGTGCACACATATGCATGCCTGTGTAGTGAACAGGCGCGCACATGTGCGCATCTATGGGGTGTACAGGCGCACATGTGTGCGCGCCTGTGGGTTGAACAAACACACCGTGGAGGCAAGGTTGATGGATGTAAAACGTGTCTTTTTGATGTTGTTGATTGTCCATGTGGTTGACTTAGGATGGTTTTATGTTGTGTAGGTGAGCTTTGTGCACGATGCCTATTGGTTGGTGAGAGCGGGATTGGTCCTAGCTGCGAGACGCTGTGGCTATTGAGGAGCCAGGCATACGTGCAACTTTGGCAGCCTATGGGTTGTGGAAGTTCTTTGAGTGCCCCTTGATATGGGCGCAGGAGTATCTCCTGTAGTTTCTTATCCGGATGTGGAGTCCGGACCTGCACTTCTTCATAGTGCGGGGAGAGAATATTCCCTTCACTGCGGTGGAGGATGTGTATTTTTTGACTGGGCTCCCATTTCAGGGAACGCCCCTACCAGTGGAGCCAGTGCTACCTAGAGATACGTCGCTCGCGACAGTGGGCCGGAGATATTGTTCGGGGCTGAACTATATGTCTGGCACAGTTGTGAGAATTGGGGCGATGGATGCCCTAGCGCATCGTTGTATAGTAGTGATGATTGTGAGAGTGTATGGTTCGCTGGCGACGTAGCGGATCAACGATGGCCAGCTGATGGTGATGGAGAGAGTGTTGGTTTGTGAGCATTTTGCCTGGGGGTTGACGCTGCATTCCAGGATGGTTGGACAGTTGGACCACTGTCGGTCCACGGATACAGGAGAGTTTGCCTTCAGGTCCATCCTGGTGGCCTGGTTTCTAGAGAGGGTACCGATGTTGCACCCTAGGATTCTATTGGGTGCGCTGGGGGCGCGAGAGCCGCGGCTGAGGCGGTGGTCGATTGTGTTGCTTCTCCATCGTGGTGGCGAGGGTGGCCACTTCTTCACTGCAAAGGCGACACAAGTGTGGTGGCAGATGCCGCAGATGATATTACGGTACCCCTATGTCGGGGTTGACTTCCGGGAGGATCCGGACATGGTGCTACCTCCAGGGGAGGTGTTTGACCACCGAGGTATGTTGATGATGTTGATATGTATGTTTTTGTGTTTTTTGAGATAGCATGCCATATGTATATGATATAGATGTTGATACTATCTATTGTTGGTTTGTATGTACAGATGTGGCACCTCGCGGGTGCAAGGTGGAGTTGCAGAGAGCATCGGCTCGTCAGGAGCCGAAGAGACTGCCGCGGGGAGAGAGACGTCAGCGTGAGGATGTCGCGGTGTGACTAGCTGAGCCGGAGAGGGCAGCGAGGAGACGTCGGTTTGATGACCCTGGTGTTGGGCCACCACACGCTCCTTCGGCGGCTGCCGGAGTAGATTTTGAGGACATACGCTGTCGTCTGGAAGCGGTGTTACAAGATGTTCCTAAGGGCATATGGTCTCGCATCCAGGATGAGGGTATCTTGGAGCAATGTGTGGGGGTTCCACTACCATGGCGGGCCGTAGTACGACGAGCAACAGTGGCTGGTGTTGTGATGACCGGACGACTGTCGCCGAGGAAGGAGGGACCGGTAGGGGGTGGACCACCACTGCCGGAGGGAGGGGCGGGTGGTGGTGGGCCGCCACCACCTGAGGGAGGAGCACCATGAGTGGTGCTCTATGTATTGATGTATATATATTTTTTGTATATAGGCTGGTGAGCCCATTTTGTACCGAGGTGCTTCATTGGCCTGTGGATAGTTGTATTTTTTGTATGCAAACATTTGGATGGCACTGTGGACCTTTTGATATATACATGAGTATACATTTTTGAGATCTATGTGGTGTTTACATGTGTTTTGTTAATGTATTGATGATGTCTAATCTATATATGTGATGACAGTTTGTGTTATATGTTTATGTATGTGTAGAGGTAGCTTGATGTGATATATACCAGTCTAACACAATATTAGCTAGGTTATCCGTAATTTGATTCAATTGTCTTGGAATATGTGTAAATGTAATGGAATCAAAATGTCAAGATAGAAGTCTAACCTGCAGGTATTTGCGAAAGAGGCAAGGATCACGAACGCGGTACACATTGTTGAGTTGGAGTACGACTAGTTGAGAGTCGAGGAAGACGCTAAGGTGATGAATACGATGATGTTGGGCATCGTCCAGGAGGTCGATGATGGTGGTGTATTCGGCTTGGTTGTTGGTCGTTGAAACCAAACATATTCCGCTCGAATGGAGCATTTCATGTGAGGGGGTGTAGAGAGCCCAAGTGGCCGAAGCAAGGTTTTGTGTCCAACGGGTCCAACGGCTGGCGCCGTCGGTGTAACCGATGTGGTAGGCTGGTGGAGGAAGCATATGTCAATAGCACAAAGGATAGTTTAGACGTGAGGGATGGAAAAAAGATTAAAAATGCTATATAAAAGAAATAACCTAAAGTAGAATGACTACGTTTAAGCGTAAAATTTCTTTAGATACAACCTGTTGATAGGTTCTTTGAGGGAGAGGCCTTCGGGGGAGGCTAGGATGTATGCGCCTTTGGTGAGGCAATGTTGGATAATGTATGGGCCATGTCAGAGTGACTCAAATTTTCCATGTCCAAAGGTATCATGAGCGATACCGTAAGCCAGGACGAGGTCGCCTTCACGAAATGAGCAAAGGTTGACATGTCGATCAAAGGTAGCCTTGGATCATTTTTTAGTTGCCTCGTTGTTCTGTAATGAAGACCGACGATCTTCATCCAGAGACTCTAAGTTCAGAAAGAACTTCTCCATTGGAGCAGTGTCGGGTAATAGCTCAATTGCGGTGCATAAGGTGGGAATTTCGCACTCGATGGGAAGAGTGGCCTCCACCCCATGGACTAGATGAAATGGTGTGAAACTAGTAGTTGTTTTCACAGTCGTACGGTAAGCCCATAGCGCAGAAAATAACATATGATGTCAATTGGTTTTATGTTTATTAACCGTGTGTTGTAACATGGTCTTGAGGACTTTGTTAACTGCTTCGACCTGCCCATTAGACTGAGGGTAATATGGTGAGGCAAACTCGTGAGAGAATCCTGACCGAGATGAGAGTTCGACGAAGATATCATTCTCAAAGTGTTTCTCGTGATCAGAAATGAGTTGGAGTGGTACTCCAAAGCAGGATATGACGTGGTTAAAGAAAAAGCGCGTTGCAGTGTCAGCGGTGTTGTTGAAGGTAGGCATAGCTTCTGCCCATTTGGTGAAGTAATCGACGTCGACAACAATGTATTTGTGACCATTGCTGGAGGGGGGATTACAAGTCATGAAGTCGATGCTTCATTTACAAAAAGGGTCGGCAGTGATGACGGGATGAAGAAGAGAGGGGTGAGCTCGAGCTTTATTGGCGTAGAGCTGACATTGCTCACATCGTTTCACGACGTGAATGCAATCGTGAAACAAGGTAGGCCAAAAGTAACCGGCTCAGATAATCTTATGAGCAGTGGATATGCCCGAAAGATGACCCCCACATGCGTCGTTGTGACATTCATTTAAGACTCTATCGGCCTCGTCAATAGTCAGGCATCGACGAAGAATGGTGTCGAATCCCCACCGGTATAAGATGTCTTCGATGAGGAGGTAGCGGGGGGCCTAATGGCGAATACGACAACGATCATCTCATCAAAGGTGGTTACCAAAATTTTGAGTTCAGAGGTAGACGAGGAGGTTGTTGTACCAAGGATCATCCGAAGTGATGTAAAAGAGATGTTCGTCAGGAAATTCGGTGTTGACGAGGGTACTGGTGGTGTCAGAGGGGAGGGTCATGACAAGTTCGGCGAGAATGAGGGCCTTCTTACTCTTAGATGTTGAGAACTCAAGGTCGTACTCCTGAAGGACAACGATCCATCGAGAAAATTTGTCGTTAACTTGTTGATGACTGAGCAAGTATTGTATAGGGTTGGAATCTGCGACGACCTTTGCTGTGTGAAGCAAAATGTAGTGGCGCAGTTTCTAGACTGCGAGGATGACTACAAGAGAAAGTTTATCTTCGTGTTTATACTTCAAGGGTGGCCCTGAGAGGTTTTTACTAACGTAATAAATGACATGCTCACGATTGTCATCACCTAGCTGGATGAGAACTCCTACTACTGATACAGCTGATGCTGATACATAGAGGATATAGTCGCGATTGTAGTCAAGTGCACTGATTAAAGGTGCATTCGAAAGTGTTGTTTTAAGATCGTCAAATGATTGTTGGGCATGGTCGTCCCAGTGAAATGGGATGTCGTGATGTAGAAAGTGAAGGAAACCATGTGCGCGTATGGCGTAGTCTGGGATGAATCATCGTAGAAAGTTAGCTTTGCCTTGTAGGCTCTGAAGTTGACGTAAATTCCGGGGAGGTGGAATTTCGGTGATAGCTTGGACTTTGAGGGGGTCCACGGTAATACCGCTTTGGGAAACAATAAAGCCGAGGAGGCACCCTGCGGTAACATAGAACACGCACTTGAGAGGATTCAAGAGGATGTTGTACTGATGACACCGTTGAAAGATGATTCGTAAATCATCAAGATGCTGGGTGCGTTTCTTGGATCGAGATGTGAGGTCGTCTAAGTAGGCGAGGATGATATGAGCCAGATCGTGAAAGATGTATGTCATAGCCTGCTGGAAAGTTGCGTCGGCATTCTTTAAGCCAAAAGGCATGACACGATATGCAAAAGTACCCCAAGTGGGTAGTGAATGCGGTTTTATATTGATCGGCGGGGTGAATTTGAATTTGATTATAACCAGAGAATCTGTCCATAAAGGATAGGGCCTCGTGGCATGCACAGTCGTCGATAATTTGATCGATGAAAGGTGTTGGAAAGTTGTCTTTGGGACATGCGTGATTGAGATCGCGAAAGTCTGTGAAAATGAGGATAGTGCCTTGTTTTTTGTGAACAGGTACAGGGTTGGAAACCCATGAGGTATAGGCGATGGGGTAAATGAACCCAACAACACGTAATTTGTCAATTTCATCTTTGATGGCCGCAGCTTTGGATGGGTGTAGCGGTCGTTGTTTTTGACGAACTGGTGTAATGTCGGGCTAGGTGTCGATGCGATGTTCGACGATAGAGGGATCGAGGCCAGGAATTTTTGTGTATGACCAGGTAAAAATATCCCTATATTCCTGGAAGAGGGCTTTATAGGCGGTGATTTCCTGAAGAGTGCAAGCAGCTCCAATGGTGATTTCCTCGACGGTGCCATTTTTAATGGAAATGTCGATTTTAATGTTTGGGGAAATGTTGGCCATGTTGCCTTCTTCAAAAGCATCAGGGGCAGGAATGGGGTTTTTGAACCATTCGATAGGCCCTGATGGGATAAAATCCTTGGTTTCGACCGCGTAAATGGGGTGTTGGTTAGGAGGCGCGGAGGCTTCATGTGGAAAGAAGACTGTGCGGTGGTGTAGCGCATCCCAGGGATAGTCGGGGTGGTTTAACTCTTCGAGTATTTCTTCATCGCATTTGAAGTGATGGGAATACAAGGGGTCATGAGGAGGGATATTGGTGACTGTTTTTGTGTGGTTGCCCCCTGGTGAGGAAGAAACAGGGGAAAAAACGCTAGTAGATGGTGAGGGTTCGCTCGACATAAACCAAATATTGAAGTACTAAGGAGTACCCGTGGTAGTTGGGTGTAAAATGTCCATAGGGGAATGAGTAGGAGAGTTGGGGGGAGGCGTTGGAAGGGCCTTGGGTTCGAGAGAAATGACATGAAGATCCTCTAGTGACGAGGTGATGTTAATTATCGACTCTTCGGGCCGTTGGAGCAGGGTCAATTGGCGTTGCCTGTATTCAAGGATCATAGGACACTGGTATGTAAAATGAGCTAATGAGTCGCAGAGAGAGCAAGGGCATCTCATACGTTCATTGACTGAAGTGGTGACATAACGGATGTCAGTGATATTTGTGGAGGAGGATGTAGAAGGACTGGGGTTGCTCTGGAAGCTCTGGCATACTGCGGCTAATGTCTGCCGAAAGCATGGCAGTGCTGGACAATGGTGGGTATAATGGCCATATTCTGAACATATAGCGCAAGTGAATTTGGTCTGCAACCCTTTACTACTGGAATGGGGGGTGGTAGTGGCAGGACTGGCTGTAGTGGCGAGTGTTGGGGGAGTGTGATTGAGTGGAATCAAATTTCGTAACTCTGGTAGAGATGGGCAGTTGTTGGTTTGGTGTCCCTCTTTCTCACATAGTGCGCAAGGAGGTGGGATGCGTGGAGGAAGTGGAGTTGTGGGCTCCTTCTTCTTTCTCCTACCCCCAGCTGTGGCAGGGGGTTAGTGAGTGGGGGTGTGGTGGGAGTAAGTATGGGAATCATCGTGGATGGTTGAGAGACCATCTCTGGTGGGTGTAAATACCAAACTGGGATTGCTAACACCATATTAGGTAGAGTGAGCATTGTGGCTACCTGAAAAGCTTCGATGGTTGGTGGAGGGTAAAAGAAAGGAATTTGGGTGATGGCTTGGGGAACTGTCTCCCAAACTGGGATATGTCCTTGGGGAGAGGTGGAATCATGGACTGGTGGGGTCGACGAGTGTGCAAGACGTTCTTGAGGGGGGAGTGTTGCGACAAGTGGGACGTCAGATATGATAGAAACCTCGATAGGAGGAAGGGTATCCTCTGTGTGAGTTCCGTTATATGATACGACGCATACTTGATTGGAAGGATAAAGGAGTGGTGGTGCTCCATGGTAAGTTCCTAACAAGGATGGATCTTTGAAAATTCCAAGACCCATCTTGACGAGTGGGTATGCGTCGTGGCTTGTGTGGATGAGAGGAAGAATGTTATCGATGTTGGAAGATGGATTAGGCTCGTAATGTGAGACTTGGTCAATAGTAATGATCTTCCCATTGTGAGGGAACATCATTATCTGAAAGATGGAAGATGCCATTGCCTTCATAGCGTACATGTAGCTACGACCGAATAGGATATTATAATCGAGTGGGGCATCGATAACTTTGATGTCGATGAGAATAGTCTTGCCCCCGAGTTCGACTGGGACATTTTGGAAGAGCCCTTCAGGAGACGATGGTCGCCCGTCATAAGATCGTATGGTGATGGCAGAGGGTATGAGTTTGGGGGAACCAAGTTTCTGCCATACCGTTTTGGACATAATGCATGTAGATGCACCTTCGTCGATGATACACTGATGAACGGTGATGTTCCGTATTTTTACTGGTATTTGAAAAGAGATCAAGGCGGGAAGGCGAGGTTCTCCGCTCTCAAGATCAAAGGTAATGAGTCGGGTATCTGCGGGGTCGACTGCCACCAAGGCGGAAAGTAATGATTTCTGCTGAGTAGGACAAGTCTAGAGGACCTCCAAAACTGACATGGTAGCCGGGGATTGTGCTAAGTCATCTACCAAACTATAGTTATGAGCTGCCCTAGCCTGTGGGTTTTGGACATTCCTGTGCAATGGGATGCGAGGGACGTGAAGCGGTGTCTTGGAGGAAGGGAAACGAATCACTAACGGGGGTCTCGTCAGTGTAGGGTTTGTCTCTGGAGGGATAGGAGGAGACTCAATGGGTGTATGATACTGACGATTACGTGTCTGCAGAAGGATTTCTTCCTCACTAGTGAGGAGAATTGTGCGATCTGCTGGATTGTTGGGGTTGAGGTATTGTCCCACCTGAGGTGGAGGATGTTGTGTGTCTGATTGGGTGTTGATCACACCTTGATGTGGAATGGTATTCTGTAGTACGGCAGGAGGGGGTTTTTGTACGTATTGTTGTGGTGCCTGTTGAGGGGCAGGCGGTGCTGGATAATGGGGAAGACTACCAGAGTCTTTCAACCGTTTGAAATCAGCGATTTGGGGGAAATGATGGGTGTAATGGCCGAACTCACCACAAAGGGAACAAGGGAAGTTGGTTTTAACATTATTGTTATTTCTCCCTTGGCGTCTATTACTATTTCCCCCCTGGGGGTTTTGATTCCCTTGGTTCTGGTTGCCCCCAGTGGATTGGTTCTGTTGGGGTTGATTCTCGCCTTGACCTGGGTTTTTGTTATTCTTGTTCCATCCTTTCTTCTTGGTATTTTTCGACGGATGGGTTGGATTGGCCGTATTCAGCTGTTCAAAATTTTGGTATTGTTGAATGGCAAAGGGTTGAACAAAATTCACCCCCGCATGAGGATGTGGGGGAGCCATGGGTTGTGGGGGACCCGGAAATGGGAAGTACGGATTCTATTGTGTTAACGATCCATAAGGTACATAGGAAGGCGTAGTGCTTTCGCTAGTACTATAAGTTGAGGTAGAGGGGGTACCAGAGTTCGTTTGAATAGGTGGATGTATGGGAGGTGTCGGTGGTGGTCTACTGAAGGGTGGAGGTATCGCAACAGGGTATGGTTGTTGATAAGGGGGTGGGGATTAATAAGAAGTGCCCCCGTATGTCGGCGGGTATTGCGGTGTTCCATACATCGGTGGTGGTTGGGGTTGTGGACCGTGGTGAGTGGTGGTACNCAGTCTGTCTGCTAAGTGAGACATCCCAGGTTTGTCTTGGCCAAATGGCACAGGTTTTGGAAGATCAGGAAGTACAGTGTATAAGTACCCTGACTGTGCATAGATAAGGTCATACTATTGGGCCTTACTGATGGATTCCTCTTTAGATTGAGGGAAGGTGGAAGCTACATCCTTACCGAGGAGAGAGACAAGTGATCTAAGAAACCAGTCGAGACACTATTGCTTGGTGGTTTTTGCTTTGCACAAACTACGTCGCCTACGCCACTCATGAATGTGGTCAATGATATGTGTGGTTGAGTTTTGTTTGAAATTAGAAAGTAGTTCTAGACCATTGTTGTGGCGGATGGGTAATTGGAAGAAGGTCAAGAATGCTTTGGCCAAGGACTCAAAAGTTGCGTGGGACCCTGATTTTTCTTCTGCATACCATTTGGTCGATGGGCCAGTGAGTGTGTGTTGAAATAATCGCAGTCTGATCGAATCATCCATAATGTTATTGGAAGAGCACCATAGGTGAAAGTTCATGACATGGTTGGCAGGGTCATCGCCTGCCTTTCCTTCGAACTTTGGTATGTTTGAAGGTAATTTGGTGGGCATTGCAGGCCATATGGGACCATGCAATATAGGATCATTGGTGAGTTTGCTGAGATTCGGTATGTTGAGAGAGGCCA
>SNQJ01S0282064.1:0-11153 GCA_010110895.2 Picea sitchensis
CATTCAATACTTTAGAACTAGGGAAAGAGTAGTATTCTGTCACTGTTTGTTCCAGATCCAGGTGGATCTGGGGAGATCGGTTTGTGTCCGCACTTACGGATTTATCCTAAAACACCAGCAGGATGTTCGATGATGGACATTTGTACAGATTGGAAAGCTCATTTGTTGGTGAAGTACTCCAAAAACAAATTTGCTTGTGAGGTGATGGATGGATAGGTGGTTGATGATAGATACCGGGTTCTTGATGATGTCATTTTCTACAAGGACCGGATCTACTTGGTTCCAAAATCTACCCTAAAGGGAAAAATTCTGAAGGTGTGTCATGATTCACCTACAACAGGGCATCAGGGGTACTTAAAAAAATATAGGCATATCAGGGAGAGATTCTCATGGAAGGCTCTCAAGGATGATGAGCTGAAACACATCCGGGAGTGCACAACTTGTTAGTAGAACAAGTTTGAGTAGACACACCCCACAGGGCTACCACAACCTCTACCCATTCCAGAGCAGAAATGGGAGAGCATTTCTATGGATTTAATTACAGGCCTTCCTCGAGTGTAGGGAAGGGACTGAATATTTGTGGTGGTTGACAGGCTGACCAAATTTGCACATTTCTTTGCCATACCCACAGACTACAAGGACATATAGGTAGCAGAGTTGTTTTTTAGGGAGGTATTCTGGTTGCATGGTTTACCTAGGCAGATAGTTAGTGATAGAGATGGGCACTTCATCAACACGTTTTGGCAGGATATTTTCAGGTTGACAGGCACAGAGCTAGCTACGAGTACCACTTACCGCCCACAGATAGATGGACAGACATAGATCGTCAACAAATGGGTGGAGGGGTATATGAGGAACTATGTGGGGGGGTAGCAACACACATGGGTGAGATGGTTACACATGGGTGAGTATTGCTACAACACAACTTACCATATGTCTATCAGGATGTCACTGTTCAGGGAATTGTATGGATACGATGCACCCTCCTTTGTGGAGACTATGTTTGGGGAAAGCACGGTCTCGGGGGCTAAAGACTGGGTGGAGGAGAATCAAAGGATTCTGTATTCAGTGAGGGAGAACTTGAAGACGACTCAGAACCAGAAGAAGATATATGCAAACCGGCACAAAGGTGAGTGCATATTTGAGGTAGGGGATTTGGTTTTTTGATGATTACAGCCATACAGAGAGTCCTCCTTGAAGAGGAGTGGAGCAGAGAAGTTGAAGCCAAAGTTTTATGGGCCATACAAAGTCATCAGGAGGATAGGCAAGGTGGCATACGAGTTAGAACTACCAGAGGGTAGCAAGATTCATAACGTCTTTCACGTCTCTTGTCTTAAAAAGGCTATGGTACAACAGATTAGTATTTCAGAGGAGTTGTGACCCTTGGATGAGGAGGGTCAGTTGGAGCTAGTACCAGAGGAGGTACTAGAGTAGAGAGAGTGCAAGTTGAGGAGTAGGGTCATTAGGGAGTGCCTAGTGAGATGGAGGGGTCTTCCAGTGGAGGATGCCACATGGGAGGGAGAGAATATTTTGTAGCACCCAGGATTGATGTTGCTTGAGGACAAGCAATATCGAGAAGGGAAGACTGTGATGTCTCCTTCCCAAGAGTAGGCTAGCAGGGAGTGACTTAGTAGTCTATGTGTTCCCGTAGACTATAGTCAGGCACAAACATGGAACAAAAGGGAGAAATAAGGGTCATTTGGTGGCTAAACGATGAATTAAGCCAAAAATCATAAGAAAAGTCACTTAAGCCTAAGTCAACAAAGAATTAGAATGAAAAGGTGCTAAAAGGGGACTTAATTAATTAATTATTTACCTTAGGAGGAAAAGCGCCTAGCTTAAGCGAGGTCAATGGTGAATTAGATCAGGAAGAGTATAAAGGGAGGAATTTGACCTAATTTCTCATTATGCGTTGTTATGATTTGATGTTGAGAGTTCCCAGAGGAGGAAGAGATTCGACTTCTACTGTTTTGTGGATTTCTGGAGGAAACCACCACCATTGATCGGTTTCAGTGTGGAGAGACACACCCTAGCCCATCAGAGATACCATCCAGGTATTTCACCGTGCTATTCAGGAGTATCTAGTTATCAGTGTTGCGCAGCTCAGCTAGTGGGGGTGCAAGTTCAGATAGAAGGTTTGTTTAAATGCACAAGATCAAAGTTCAAATTGTAATTTCCTTCTGACCCATTTGAGACCCAGCCAAGGCGCATAGATTGAGCCACTTCCCATCAAATTTGGAATGGTGGAATCCTTTAGATCGCATCATTCAGCCATTTAGGGCACAACTCTTTTGGAAGGAAAGTTGGGGTTATAAACGGAGCATCAAAGAAAATCTGGGGAAACCCTTCCGACCCAGTTCCGCATTTGGTGAGGCGAATGTTTTGAGTCCTATAGTAGTTGATTCCATTGGTGGAATCATTTGGGGCGCATCCAGAGAACCCAGGAGGTGCACAGACCCCCAAGGGATGACATCTGGTGCATCAATGTCCAAATCCATCATCCGACAGTCACCAATATCATTCTAGAGGCCAAGGCACTTCTATTGGGGCAATTTTCGACTCATTCTGACGAGTATAACCTTCCAGACGATTTTTCCAGTTTGTAGCGGTTATCGTGCTTCTCCGGAACCACTGATTTTTGTCGATCTATCTGTGCATGTATCAGATCTATCTTCATCTTTTGATCATGAGTATTTTATATTATTTTCTTGTATTCTAGTGATGATCCATGAGATCTTACTAAAGACTACCTTCTATATTTCCAGTATTTCATTGTATTTCCATGCTTGAATCTCATAATACATATTATTGGGCATTTGATGTTCCTTATTTCCGCATGCATCATATATATATTGTTTAAACCATAACATATAACATGCACAAGCAAAAACCATGAAATATCTCAAGCACATAACTAAAACGCATCCAGAAACCCCCAGAGTATCATATCTGAAGATAAAACGCATCCAGAAACCCCCAGTGTATCAGATATGTGAGACAAAACACTAGATCCGTAGTAGATATCTTGATCAGCTAGAAGAGGGATATTTCAGTGGTATCAGAGATTTAGTCTTGCCAAACTGTGAATAAAGATGATGAGTACATCATAAGACCCATATGGCCATGAGAACGTAGGTGACAAATATGTCACTTACAATAGGCGCAAGGAAAGAAGGCTTGGGCCTAACTTTCCTCCTTTCCCTCCTAGTTCAAAGGAAAAATAAGAGGCACACAAAGAAGAAAAGCGAAGAGCAGAGTGTGAGGCAGAGAGGATGCTAGGAGACATATATGAGCGACCAAAGGGCAGTGGTAAGGCCCCCATGGAACCAGAGGCATCTCTCATGCAGATTATCAGTGATATGTTAGCTATTCAGTGGGCCATGTCTCAGTCCTTGGCTCAGGTGGCTGATAGATTGGTTATGGTGGGCATCCCGGGCACACAAGATCCACATGACCATTCACCAGTCAACCGAAGTCATGAATGAAAAGACCAGGCATCTACACTATTCAGCACTCACAGGAACAATTGAAGATGACATGTGGATAATTGATAGTGGAGCTTCTAGGCATATGACGGGAGATCAAGCCAGAATCTCAAATCTAAATGAGAAGAAGGCATCGTACAAGGTAGATCTTGGAGACAAAAGCACTTGCCCGGTCAAAGGATTTGGACAAGCCTCCATCAAGTTGAAAACATGAAACAATGTTCATTTAAGAAATGTCTTATATGTACCTGGTTTAGAAAAGAATCGTGTACCCATATCTTTCCTAGAAGACAAAGGAAACATAATAGCTTTCGTAGATGGAAAATTATTATCTTGGCACAAAGACTCCATCATAAAGAATGCTAGGGT
Organism: Picea sitchensis; assembly: GCA_010110895.2. Taxonomy (NCBI): domain Eukaryota; kingdom Viridiplantae; phylum Streptophyta; class Pinopsida; order Pinales; family Pinaceae; genus Picea; species Picea sitchensis. The sequence goes on from SNQJ01S0282064.1 coordinate 3,855, forward strand.
TATTGGAACCCGTGAAGGAAATATATATAGACTACTAGAACAAAATGAAGAAGCTCTTGTACATGATGAAGTCAATCCCAATGAACTTTGGCACATAAGGTACGCTCATATCAACTATCAAGCATTGCCTTTTCTCAAAAACATGGTTGAAGGAATACCAGAATTACAGTCTACACATGAAGGAATTTGCAAAAGATGTGCTCCTGGAAAGAATATCAAGAAGCCATTCCCAAGTAGCAACAATAGATCTAAGGAGATTGTAGAGCTAATACATTCAAATGTTTGCGGTCTGATGCCAGTAAGATCTCTTGGAGGTTCTCTTTACTACGTAATATTCATAGATGATTACTCAAGAAAAAATTGGTTATATCTCCTAAAAACAAAGGACGAAGTATTTAGCAAGTTTCAAGAATTCAAAGCAGAAATAGAGAACCTCACAAACAAGAAAATCAAGACCACGAGAACAGATAATGGAGGAGAATACACATCAAAGGAATTCGTTTTCTTTTGAAAATCGACAGGCATTAGGAGGGAGTTGACTGTTCCTCATAATCCTCAACAAAATGGTGTAGCAGAAAGAAAGAACAGATCTATTGAAGAAACCGTGAAGGAACTACTAAACGATCAAGTTTTATCTATGTTTTTATGGGGAGAAGTAGTCATGACAACAATATATTTCCAGAACAGAAGTCTTCACTACATATTGAAGGATATGACTCTATAGGAAGCCTTCTCAGGTAAGAAACCTAATGTGGAAAACTTAAGAATATTTGGATGTCCTGTTTACTCTGACATTCCCAATGACAAAAGGAATAAATTAGAACCCTCGGGAAAGAAGGAAATATTCATGGGATATAATGAATCATCCAAGGCTTATAGAATCTATATCCTGGAACAACATAATTTTGAAGTCAGTAGAGACGTGACCTTCAATAAAAAGATGGCTTTCAAGAAATCCATAGAAGAAACTATAGAAGAAATAGAATATGAAGAACCTATTGAAGAAGGCACATGTCTTCCAGAAAACTAGAATGAAGAAAAATGAACAACTTGATCACCCGATGAAACCATGTGAGACCATTGATTCAGACACTGTACATAAGACCAAGAAATGACCAGCTTGGCTTGAAGCAACCCTACAAGAAGTAGAAAGACTCAAGGCCCCAAGTGGGACCTTCAGAAAAAGTAAGAAGCCCAAAAGATTCTCTAGCTATGAAGCATGTATGACAAATCTTCTAGACAAAGAACCTACCATGTTTGAAGATGCAGTTCAGAAGAAACAATGGAAAGAAGCGATGACAGAAGAACACTAGTCTATCATGAAAAATGATGTATGGGAAATTGTGCCTAGACCTAAAGAAAAATCAGTAGTAACTTCAAAATGGGTATATAAGATCAAACATGCAATAGACTGAAGCATGGATAAATATAAGGCGAGGTTTGTAGCTAGAGGGTTCTCCTAGAAGGAGGGAGAAGACTATGACGAAACATTTGCTCTGGTTGCCAGATATACTTCTATTAGAGCTATCACGTCTCTTGTCGCTTCCATGGGATGGAGTTTACATCAAATGGATGTAAAGACAGTTTTCCTCGATGGAGCAATCAGAAAAGAAGTATACATTGAACAACCTCAAGGGTTTGAAGTTCATTCCAGAGACATTCATGTTTGCAGATTGAATAAAATTTTATATGGACTCAAGCAAGCTCCAAGAGCTTGGTATGCCAGAATAGATAGCTATCTAATGAGACTTGGTTTCTCCAAAAGTCATGCAGATCCAAATATTTACTACAAAGTTGTGAACAATGCACATGTGATACTACTACTATATGTCGGAGATCTATTCCTAACAGGTGAAGAGTCTCTCATCATCCAGTGCAAAAAGGAACTAGCTTCTGAGTTTGACATGAAATATCTTGCTCTCATGCATTATTACCTGGGACTAGAAGTATGGTAGAAGCGTGGTGAAGTATTCCTTAGACAAGGAAATTATGCAATAAAGATTCTTCAAAAGTTCGGAATGATGGATTGCAAATATATGGACACTCCAATGACCACAGATATAATAAAAGTAAGAGACTCAGATTCTGATCTAATAGATACATCACTGTATCGACAATTTCTTGGGTCATTGATGTATTTGGTCAATACTCGACTAGACATTTGCTTTGTCGTGAACACACTAAGCCAGTTCTAGGTAGAACCTAGACATGAGCATTGGACAGCTGCAAAGCATGTTTTAAGGTATATTCATGGGACACTAAACTACGGTTTAAGATATACATCATGGAGTGATATACAACTTCATGGATTCATAGATTCAGATTGAGCAAGAAGTGCAGAAGGAAGAAAGAGTACTTCAGGGATGTATTTCAGCTTGGGCTCTGCTATGATATCTTGGGGCAACAAGAAACAGAAGTATGTCGCACTCAACACAACAAAAGCAGAATATATCACAGCATGTGAAGCATGTACAAAAGAAATATGGCTAAGAAAGTCGATTTCTGATTTATTTGATCAGGTTCCAAATTCGACCATAATACATTGTGACAATTAGAGTTGTATAAGGATATCAGAACACTCAGTGTTTCATGAACGGTCGAAACACGTTGAAATCAAATACTACTTTATTCGAGATAAAGTCCAAGAAGGAGAATTAAAGCTCTAGTACATCCCCATAGATGAGAAGACAACAGATATCCTGACAAAGCCTTTGTCGAGAATAAAGTTTGCATATTTCCGAGACAAATTGGGGATCATGGAAATAACTCCCTTAGCTGAAAGGGAAAAAATGACTCTCCAGGTTGGGAGGGAGCACTGACATATTATTATTGAGGACAGTAATTTTCAAAATTTGAAAAATGGTCGAGCTTGGGCAGTTCCTTTCCAATTTGGAAAGTGGTTTGAGATTTCTGACGGACATACATTTTTCAATTCAGAAAATGGTCCAGATCAAATGGTCATTTTCATATTGAAAATGGTTGGATGGATTGTTGATGTATCATAGACAATGATTCCCCATTGTGGTTAACATGGGGAATGGTCTAGGACAGTCTCTCTTCTTGACGGTCACTCTTATTAGTGGTCCAAAAGACTGGTCCGCCTTGCCAGACAGTCATTTTTTCAAAGCTCACGGTTGTGAGCATTTTTGAAGAATGGTCCGTTTTGGATTTTGGTACAGGACAATCATTTCTTTAGGAAATGGTCTAGGTAGTCATTCCATAGGGAAGATTCATTCTCTCCAGGTTTCACTTTGTTTAGTGTCAGAGGAATAGCCTATATAGGTGAATGGTTCAGGTTCAACAATCAAGGAAAGGCTTTCCCTAGGGCAAACTCATTCTCTCAAGATTGCACTTTGTTTAGTGCCGAAGGAATGGCCAAGGAAAGGGAATGGTCTAGGCTTAGAAATCAGGACAGTTATTCTTCCTTGCCTGAGAAGAATAGTCCAGATAGCCCATAATTTATGTTCTATTATGAGGGAAAATGCTCTTCCAAATATCATAGATGTGAGTGGAAGAATGACCCAGATGACTCAATTTATATCATAACATTGTTTCTGTGCAGATTGATATCAGTTGATATAAATGAGACTGCATGTCTCAAGACAGTAGAGATATGCTATTGTGGTGGATATGTTCCATTGTTTGTGACTATGTGTCACAGATCGAGTAGTTGTGTACTACTATGAATAAACACAGTTGTGTTATGTCAGTTGACATTGTACTAGTTGTCATGGAGATTATCCAGTTGGATAATAATGACGGTGCTCGTGATGCTACCAGTTGAATGGTTTGTTTGTGCTCAAGACCATTCTCAGTTATATCTCCCTAGCTAGGAGGGAGTGTTGATATTATGGTATCTTCAGGAGGTATCAACCTCCATTGTGACCCTTTGACAAGATTAGAATATTTCAGAAGCAAGAAAAGAAGTGAATGTAACCTTAGAAGAGATGTTGGCTAAGAGAGATAATTAATATGAATTAATTAGTACCCAGAATGAGAAGTCGGCCCAGGAAGCCTGCCAGAGTTAGTATAAATACAGGGCACCAGTCCTCACTTTAGACACAGCTCTCGGACTTACAGAGAGACACTTGTGCACACTGCAGTCTAGCAGTCTTGTGCGCAAGTTTTGGAGAAGGTGCTACCGCCAGCTCTGAAGCCTATTGTTTCTATCTTTCGGGGTTGGACTCTCTGATCAGCTTTTGTTACTTCTTGCTTGGTGCATTAGCCTTTCTTGGCTATTGGTTTGCTACCAGGATTCTTCTTGTCAAGGCCGAGGTGCTCGGAGGGTGGCTTTGGCCTATGGTTGGGTGACAATAGTGATATTGTCTATGGTATAGCGAGCACATTCTAACATTCGCCTCGATAGCCATAGAGGTGTTTCGTCGCTGCTCATCAAGACTCTCTAGGTGTACAAGGCGTCGCTCGAGATTGGAAGTGTCAAGTAGGAGCACGACTGCCAACTTAAGAGAAGGGATTTAACATTCAATGGTTAATATCGAATCCACGCTGTGTACTAACTGGAAAGGGGAAAAACCAGTGGCAGTCTTGACCGAGGTTTAGTATGCCCAAAGTGCAGGATATAACATTATGTGCCAGTCGAATTTACTCTGACTGACAGTTTTTTGCAAAATGGTCTAGAGAGACTTGTTGACAACCTCTACTTTCCCAATTGCCTGGGGATAATAAGGAGAAGAATGACCATGTTTAAACCCCAACTTGGCTGTTAGTTCTTCCATCATCTCATTCTGAAAGTGACTTCCATGGTCAGTGACAATCTCACTTGGGATACCGAACCGGGAGATAATCTAATTGAATACGAAGAAAGTTGTAGTATTCCCATCGGATTTAACTATAGGCATGGCCTCGACCCACTTATTAAAATAGTTGACAGCCACGATAATGTGCTAATGCCCCCCCAACCGAAGTTGGGTTGCAATCAACAAAGTCTACCCCCCACTTGGTGAAGGGACCAATGGTAATTATTGGGTGAAGGGGGGTTGGATGCGAGCACATTTTTCGAGTGAACACCTAGTAGGGGTGACACTTCTTAACTGCTTCAATACAATCCTTAAATATAGTAGTCCAGAAATAACCAGCCCGCAAAATTTTTTGTGTTGTCGCAAGCCCGGATAGATGACCACCACAAGCCCAACTGTGGAAATCATTTAGTACAGAATCGGCTTCTCCATGAGTTAAACAACGATGCAATATATCGTCTATTCCTCAACGATACAAGGTGTCACCAATGATAGTATATTTCTTAGCTTGGTATATTATACGTCGTCGATCATCTCATGAGAGATGTTGAGGGAACTTCAAAGTCTGAAGATAGAGAACAATGTCTCCATACCAGGGGTCGGACGACGAGACAAGAAAAATCTGTTCGTCTGCAAATGAATCAACATGGATAACATCCTCATCTAAATGTGGAAAATCAGATATCAACTCTGCAAAGATCGAGGATTTCTTGGATTTCACAGAAGCGAAATCGAGATCAAACTCTTGTAAAATGACAATCCATTTATTATACTTTCTCCCTGTGATATGTCAGGTAAGGATGTATTGAAATGGATTGACATCAGCAACCACTATAGTTTTACAAAGAAATATGTAGTGATGCAAATGCCAAACTACGTGAACGACAACCAAAGCTATCTTCTCAACGTGAGTGTAATTAAGTTCAGGACCCAGTAAAGTTCGACTAAGATAGTAAATGACGTGCTCATGGAGCTCATCATCCTCCTGAACCAGAACCATGCCAATCGTATCCTCAGATGCAACGATATAAAACAAGTAATATCTACTGTAGTTATGCGGCTTCAGCAAAGTCCCTAACACCAAATATTTCTTCAAAGCATCGAAGGACTCATGGGCTCACTCAGTCCAAATAAAAGGGGTGTCCTTCTTCAAAAGACGCATGAAACCTTTAGTGATAGTGGCATAGTTCACTATAAATCTATGAAGAAAGTTAGTTTTCCCCTGTAGACCCTGAAGTTGTCTAATCGTGCGCGGGGGAAGCAACCAAGTATTGCCTCAACCTTAAGTGGATCTACCATGATCCTAGTCTCAAAAACTAGAAAACCTAAAAGGCGACCAGACTTAACGCAAAAGATGCACTTGTGAGGGTTCAACTGAATTCTATAGTAATGGCATCTTTCAAAAACGAGCCGAAGGTGAGTAACGTGATCCGCTCTCTTACGAGAGTGAGCAGCAAGATCATCAAGATAAGCTTCAACTATGTGATTTAGATCCTGAAAAGCAAAATTCATGGCACGCTGAAAGGTTGCTCCAGCGTTTTTAAGGCCAAAAGGCATTTTCCGGTATGCAAAAGTACCCCAAGGACAAATAAATATCGTCTTATGTTGATCCTCAGGCTTAGTTTGAATTTGATTATATCCTAAAAATCCGTCCATAAAAGAAAATGCTTCACTTCCCACACACTCATCGAGAATCTGATCGATGAAAGGTGTGGGAAAGTTATCTTTAGGACAAGCCTTGTTCAGGTCATGGAAATCCATACATACACGGATGGTTCCTTGCTTCTTATCTATGGGAACGAGGTTGGATACCCATTCAGTTAAAGGAACTAGGTAGATGAAGCCAGCATTAAGTAGCTTCTCCACCTCTACCTTAATAGCAGAGGACTTTTGAGGGTTGACAGCTCTAAGAATTTGTCGAACAGGTTTAGCACCCGGATAAGTTTTAATCTCATGTTTGACAATACGAGGGTCGATCTCTGGCATCTCTTCATAGGACCAATCAAATACGTCTTGAAATTCCTTGAAGAGCTCGGTGTAGATCAAGATTTCTTCTAGCGAACAATCTGCACCGATATTTACATTTTCAATCTTACTGTTGAAATAATGTAACTACAAAGAGTATTCTTATTATTATTGATATTTTATTCATAGGATCAATCCCCATTGTGGATTGATCATGTCAAATATTGTAATAGGACCAAATCCCCTTTTGCGGATTGGTTAAAAGACAATTGTAATAGGCAGAATAAGAAGTCGGCCCCAACAGTTAATTAAGAGACCCAGAAATATAATAAAGGTGGGTTTACCCACCCATATTGAGAAGTCAGCCCTTCCAGTGAAGAGACACTTCACACATGCCAGAACTTGTATAAATAAAGAAGGCTAATGCATCATTTGAATATAACTCACTTGCTCAGTTTGAGAGACAAGTTCTGATCTATTACCGACAAAGGAGAGAGAGAGTGGTGCATATCTTGGAGAGGAATTTCTGTTTTAGCATAGAGATCTCTTGGCATTGTATTGGCTATCTATATTAAGG
>SNQJ01S0282066.1:0-11153 GCA_010110895.2 Picea sitchensis
TATTCATATCTATGTGTATCTAGATTGAAGGTTGGAGTTATTGATTGGAAGGACAACTCCAATATTGAATTTATACAAGTATAACTTATGAAAACATTAATAGTAATGATATTTGCGCATAGTACCGAGTTTTGTAATCATAGAGTTGTTAGATCAATTAAGAATATTAATTGATCACTTATTTTAAATTTATTTTGATTTCAATTAATACTGAATAAATTTAAATTAATTTTTTTTTCCTTGGATCGAAAAATGGCATGGGTCTTTGTGGAGGTCCAGGTTGCGGGTGGTTTGCTGGAGGAAATTACTATCGATTGGGGCAATTTCTCTTTTGTGCAACCTTTGGATTATTTGGGTATCCCTTTCGGGTGTCATTTTTGTCGGAAGACAGGTCACTTAAAGGATTCGTGCCCTGGTGTGGGTTTGGAGGATACGTTGTTGGAGGGTTTTGTTAAAAGACAACCGATTCATCCTCTGTTGGGGGTATTTGTTGAAAACCCCTCTGGTGAATTTGATAAGGATCTTGCATCTCCACTTTATAAGGGGATTGGGTTATTGACATATTTGGAAAGCTCGGATATCCCTGTTTTAGAGGTTCTTGGGGATGATGTGTCTGGTGCAATGTCCGCGGGCAAGTATGATTTCGCGTCCAAATAATTTAAAGGTATGTTACAAGATCTTTTTCCAGTGTTTTCAAATATGTTATCACAAAATGAGTTGGATCAGTTGGAAGTTTTTGTTTATGATTTTGCTAGGAAGGGTCTGGTATCGGTTAAGAAGGTTTCATCGGAGTTAGGGGTCCATGTTTCTAGTAGCCCTAATTTTTTTTCTCCCTTGGGAATAGGGCTTAGGGGGGGGCGTATTTATCCTATTTCGGGGGTTGATGTTGTTATCTCTAGACCTTCTCCTTCCCACCCTGAGGTTTTGTGTTTGGTCAATTTGGATGGTGGTGTGCAGGAGGGGATTTCTCCCCTCCCGAGTGTTATTGAGAGAAACATGATTTCCCCTGTTGCATATTTAGGGTTGGAAGAGACGTGCTTATCGGATTTTCATCCACCTCTGGATCCTTCTTGGGTGATCATTTATGTTTCAGAGGGGGAGGTCCCTACAATTATGGAAGACCAACCACTTACTATTTTCTCGGACAGGAAAACCCTGAAGGAATGGGTATTTCCTATTAACTCCATCAGATGTTAGAATGTCACCATTAGAAATAATAAAAAAGGTATTGGAGTGACAGAGGATGGTCCACTTCGTTCGAAGAGTTTAAATGGGGAAAATGGTTAAACTCCTCTTTCTGCTTGATTAAGAATGGTTTTTTCTAGTTCTTCACATGCTGTTAATTCTTTGAGGGACCTTGGAGATTGCATGCCACCCTGTGACAAGAGGAAATGATTTTGGTCTATTACAATATAAGGGGAGTAGGGGGTGCTCCTAAATTATTGGCCTTGAAGCGTCTTTTTTAAAATCTTCATCCGGATTTGGTGTTTTTCCAAGAGACGATGTGTGAGGATTTCAAGACATGTGAGATCTTTTTGAAGATTTTCCTTGCATGAGAAGTTAGTGCTATCAGCGCAAATGGGATGTTTGGTTGTCTTGGGGCAGCTTGGAATCCCTTGAAAGCATATTTCAAAGCCTTTAAGTGATGTGTAGGTATTCTCCTCAAAGGTGGATTTAGAGGTTTGGTGAACAAGATAAAATTAATAAACTGTTATGCTCCTTTCTCGGGGAGGAGGGATTTTTGTGATAAAGTCCAGTCCAGTTGGTTTCTTGAGGATCCTAAGATTATTCTTTGTGGTGATATGAATTTTACTTTGGTATTTAATGAGATTTTGGGTAATAGGGCAAGACCCGATGATATGGCAGAGTACTTTTGTAAGATGCTGGATGACCATCGACGTTTGGATACGGTTCCTGGAAAACTCTCCCCCACTTGGAGGAATGGAAAAAATGAATCAAATGGTATTGGTAAAAGGTTGGATAGGTTTCTGGTTGCTCAACAATTGGCTCTTTGTTTAGAGAGACTTATATCATGGGTGGTCAGCTCGACCATTTTAGATCATTGTCTGGTTTTTTTTCCAATTTGAGGTGGATTCCTCTCCTTGTTGTTTCCCTTTCAAATTTAATGAAGTTTGGATGGGTGATAAGGAATTCTTGGAACTGGTACGTAATCATTGGAAAGAGGATATTTATGAATGGGAGGAATTGACAATATCTAGATTTGTTAAAAAAAATTCCACCTTTAAAAATAAAGTTATCAGCTAGGAATGATACAAGAAGAAATGTCTTCTTGGGAAACTGATTAGTATTGAGGATGAAATTGATGACATATATGTTGGAAACTATGATGGGGTGTTCTCTTCTACTGAGTTAGACATACTTGCCATTTTAAAGACAACAAATATGGATATTTTGAAACTTTAAGAAGAAACCTAGAGGCTAAAGAGTAAGGCTATTTGGTTGTAGAAGGGGGATAATAATACAAAACAATTTCATGGTTATGCAAACTTTCGACGACAACATAATGCTACACGGGACTTAAAAAACAAGGAGGATTTCTAGATCAGTTTTTTCGAGGATTTGAAAATTGAATTTGTTAAATATTTCTCAAATTTATTTGATAATCATGGCAGGGATAATCTTTCGGCACAACTTAAGGTGGTGAAGAAGTACCAGAGGTTCTTCAATGAAGATGAGGGTCGATTGATTGGGAAGACAATATCTCTAAAGGAGGTTGAAGATGTTCTTAAGAGATTTGCAAAATCTAAAAGTCTAGGACATGATGGATGGACTGTGGAATTTTTCTTGGGATTTTTTGACATGTTGGGAATTGTTTTGGTAGATATGGTAGATGAATCTAGGAGGAAAGGATATATTGTTGGGGCTGTAAAATTTACTTTTCTTGCTCTTATTCCTAAACTAGATAGACCAGATTCCTTTGATGACTTTAGTCCTATTTCTCTCTACAATATTTTATACAAGATCATGTCTAAGATTATTGCCAATAGAATAAATCCTTTCTTGAACATATGTATGAGTAAGGAGCAATTTGCATTTATAAAGAACAAGCAGATTATGGAAGCTATTGGATCGACACAAGAGGGATTTGATTCTATCAAGACAAAAAACCTGGAGGTTATGATTCTAAAAATGGATTTGGTAAAAGCTTATGATAGAGTAAATTGGAATTTCTTAAGGTTAGTACTTCACCAGATTGGCCTTCCCTTTGATGGTGTTAACTGGATTATGAGTTGTGTTTCTTTGGCATGTTTTTCTATTTTGATTAATGGAATTCCATCAATTGTTTTAACTAGTGGCAGAGGCATAAAAAAATGATGTTCTTTATCGCCCTTGTTGTTCCTTTTGGTTATTGAAGGTATAAGTTTATTGATAAATGATGCAAAGAGAAAAGGGAAAGTTACGGGGGTGAGACTGGGAGCTAGCATCTTCCTCACTCACCTTTTGTTTTTCGATGATGTTCCTTTATTCTGAAATGGGAGCATTTTAGATTGGAAAGAGATATTTTATATAATCAAGTTGTTATGTGAAGCGACATGCATGGAAGTCAATCCTACAAAATCTACTCTTCTCAACCATGGTATCTGTCAAGAGGTCTTTGTAAGGATTCATGAATTTCTTCCTTTTAGGCTCTGATACCAATTTACCAGAGTCTGTATAAGTCTGTATAAGTCTGGTTTCTAAAGATAGTATTTACCCCAGCAGTGTGCCAGGTAGCCTGACGGGTATCCTAATCTGTTTTACAGTTTAAAATTAGGAATGCTGTCTAAATGCCCTGCTGTCCCGTGTAAATATATCTTGCCAGCATAAGCGTCTGTAATATCCTCTCATGCCTCCTGCATGAAGAGTTTTGTTATATATCAAGCATTGACAGATTAATACAAAAAAACTTTTATGTTATGTTATTATAAGTGAGCCTTGTGATTGGGTATTCTGGTTGCGAGATGTGCAATGTTCAAATAAGTTGATGTGTTCAAGCCAAGGTGTTTGGTCGCAGGATATGTAAGCACTTTGTTACAGCAATTTGTTGCCGCAGAAAGGCCGTTCGCTGTTTGCCAGTATATTAGACTCACTGTAAGTTGAGCTTGCCTTCTTATTTATTGCTTGCCTGCAACATCTAAAGGAACTACGCCAATAGTAGCAGTAATTTATAATGGCCTCACAAAAGAGCTCTACATCTAAAGATCTGTCTGTTTTAGCTACATATAAACCACCTACTTGGTATAAAAAGTTGTTGAGTCAGTCCTCTAATAAACCCTTGTATAATGATAGAGTCTTAGCTCAGGAGTATGAACTTGATCCAAACTGGAAAATGCCTAAGGTTCTTGCTACTGAAATATATAATCTATCTGTATTTCAGTTTAAAGCCGCTACTCTCATCCGTTATTGTTCTGTCAATATTCCCATCTCTCTTGGACAAACCAAATATCAGATCCCTCTGATTCAACAGGTTGATATTGAATGGGGTCTTAGTCATGGATACGAATATATCCATATTGGTCTGATTCAGTTCGGATTAAATCCTTTAGTCAGACATGGTCTAAATACAAATGCTCTACTCTGTATCCTTGACTCTCGACATAATAATTTCAAAGATGCTATGATCTCCGGGTTTCAAGCCCCCCTCCACAATGGCCCTGTTTGGTCCTCTGCCTTGCCCAGATTCTAGGTCTCCCTACGAGACCCTTACATCAATACCTTGCTTCAAGCCTACCTTCAACTTGTCGGCTTTGACATGGCAGAAGGGTCTAAGGTGGCTCAGATTCATTCTACTATTTGTCTCCGTTTTGTGACCTCAACCATGCCTGCTGTTAATCCAAAGCTTCTTCAACGCGCTGCCAACGAAAGTGTGGTGGTTGGTCCCGACAATGTTTCACCTCTCTCTCTTGGTTTTTGTCAACTCACAGAAATTGAGGAATGGTCTGCAGAATATGATCCTATCTCTACTCAAGTCCAGCCTCCTATGCCAAAGGAAATGACTGTCTATATGAATGCTCAAGGTCTTCCTACTCTTCGGCTAGGAAAATCTCAGAGTCAGAGATATCCAAGTCTTGAAAGGCAGTTCTCCTCATTATCTGCCAATACATCTAGATCAGAACCTGCAAGACATTCTCTTGTAAATTCTCCTTCTAGAAATTCTCCTGTACATTCTAGATTTCCTATCTACAAACCAGTTGCAGGTAGATCTAAATTAGATGATCACCTTCTCAATCACCAGAAAGGTTCTAAAAATTGTTATTATTGCAAAAGAGAATATCTTACTCCAGAACCTTTGCCAGAAGAAACTCTAACATCTGCTCCTTCTTTGAAGAAGAATTTTGAGACTTACCAGAACAAGGCTGATCATCAAGGTCAACATTCAGATTGTTCTGAGTGCCAGAAGCTTGCTGTTCCTACCATCAAAATGATGGACTATCCTCTCCCTAGAAGTGGTAAAGAAAAGAAATCAGAATTACCTTATAGATATTTGGGAACAGGTAACCATAGTCCAAAATTCCAGAATAATCTTGTAGCAGATTTAGATTTCATTCAGTATAGAAGATCAGATGAAAATCCTCCAGAAAACCTTATTAGATTGCAAAACTATGCAAATTATCAATTTGTTTGCCTAGCTCAAAATATAGATGACATAGCCCAAGATGTTTTAAAGACTAAAGGTCATATGAATGGGTTACACTCTGAGCTAGATCAGATCTCTACAAATCAAGAAGATCTGAAACAACAATTGCATCTAATTCGGGAGAAATTAGAAATAATTGAGAAAGCAGTTGAAGATATGAAATTGAGTCATCAAGAAGAAACTTCACCTGCCTCTCCATCATCCCCTCCTTCCAATGATGCTTCATTCTCATTCTTTCGTTCTTCTCCTCCTGATCTATCTAACCTGCTAACTTTGAAGCAGTTAGCCTCTTCAATGAGAAATCCTACCTTGGTTAGGATTGCTGAAGTCTGTCAGCTAGCTAGAGAAAAGCTAACCTTGGTTCAATCTCAAAGAAATGAGCTTGAATGCTCAATTATGAAGGCCAAGGAAGAAAGCTTAGCTAACCAGCTAGCCCTTGTAAATATTTCCTCCAACAGACCTTATATTGAAACGTTTTCCTCCATTAAAGCTATGGATGGAGAACAAAAACCTGAGTCACAGCCAGAATCAAGTCAGGCTGGCTCTTCCAGAACATCTGCTTGGGAACAATGGTGCAATTCTAGGTATGCAGGATCCAAGAAAGCCCCTATGGACATTGATGGACAACCTCAAACGTCTGTCAAACATACTGACACTGCCCCTATCTCTAATGTAGATTGTAAATCCAGAACAGAGATAGAAGCAATGATCCAAGGATGGCATGCATGGGCTAAGACACATAAATTGTTGTTTAAAGACAAAGTGACGTGGAGTGATCTAGCCCTACGCCTTACATGGGGATTTCAAGGCAATTTGTACTTCTGGTGGGAAAGAATTTCTGACAACAGCAAATTAAGAGTCCTTCAGCATAACAAGCCTGTAGACGAGCTAATTAAAGCTGTACTCCATGAGTTCTATGGTGAACTTAAAATCAATATGGAGCATTATGCTGATATGTTTATGAGTAAGAAATTATGTAATCTCAAAGAATTACATCAATACTTTTGCACTATGCAAGCCTTGTTATATAAAGTCCCTGATCCTCATAATTCTGCATATCTTCGTAAATATCTTTCTTCTATGCCTAGCAAAGTCCCTGAACTAGTTAGAAAAAGGCTAGAAGACGAAGAAATAAATATTGAAACTTTCTCCCTTGCAGGTTTACAAGAACAAATAATTACCGCTCTCCAAGAAGAGTGTGTACGAAAAAAAACAGCCAAATCCCTGAAGAAACATTTGGGATTTGATACATCCATTTGTGACACTTTCCAAGAAACATCCAATTTTGGATGTTCTCATTCTAAAAAACATCAGAAGTCAGGATCTAAATCTGTTTGCCATTGTCAGCAGAAATCTAAACCTTTTAGAAAGAATGTGCCTTATATATTTAAGCCTAAACGAAAGGTTTATTTTAAAAGAAGATCCTCTACTAACAGGCCCACGCAATCCCATTGCTTCATCTGTAAGAAGCCTGGCCACTGGGCATCTCAGTGTCCTCTACGGTCCAAGACCAAAACCCAAATCAAGATCATGAACATCTTTCAGACCCAACATGATCCTTCTGAGTGGGACATGGTCTCAAACCGTTCAGATGGTGAATACTTTTCACTTTCTGAAGACTCTGATGACGAAAGTGAAAGTCTTCCTCCTGAGTCCCCAACTTCTGATTCTTCCCTCGATGAAATAAATTTTCTTGATATTAAAATGTTTTCTAACATTCTTGATCTTCCTGCTCTCTACAAGAAACAGGCAGACCTTCAGTCCAAACTTTCTATTTTGACTCCTGGTCAATTCTTTCTCATGGATTATTATTCTTCTCAATTAGAGCAAGTTAATTCCCAAATTCAGTCAATCCAACAGCCAAGCGTGGTGAATATTCACCATTACAATCCCACTGATGACGAATTTGTCTCCTCTACTAAAGCTCTTGCTACTACTCCTTCTGTACCCCCAGATAACAAAGGCAAAGCTTTAATTGTACATGATGATTCTATCCAACAAGATCATACCCTTGATAATGATATCTATCTGTTGGAAGAAGAAATAAAAGAAAAAGAAGTTTTAGTCAGACAATTGTGGAAGACTATAAAACTTCAGAAAGAGGAACTTGCTTTCTTGAAGTCTCAAAAAGATAAAGATCTTGAGAAGGAAATATTTTCTGAAGAGTTAGAGACTGAAGTATTTGAAAATAAAATGATGAAAGGCCTTGATGATAGATTTATCATTTCTGTAGATATAAAAGCAGCGGGATATCTACAATATACCTTAGATGCTCAGGTTGATACTGGTGCCATGAACTCATGTGCAAAGCATGGAGCCATTCCTCATTATTATTGGCAGAATATAAATTTGTCATTCAGAGCTGTCAATAAAACAGAAATGAAGATTGAGTTCATCTGTCCAGACTTTCCTATTTATATTCAAGGACAGAAAATACCAGTAACATTGTACAGTTTTGATACAGGGACTGACATACTGTTAGGTCAAGATTTTGTAAATAAATGCTTACCACTAACAGTTGGTAGTTCTGAGATTATTTTGACATATAATGGCAAAAATATTTCTGTACCTAGCAAGACTACTTATGAAAGCAGAATAATTGAGAAACCTTCTGAAAAAAGGATTGTTCATTCTGCTAATAGTCTTATCAAGATCCAGAAGATTATCAAGAATGCAAATTTGCATGGATCAGAAGTTATAAAAGATATAAAATACAAGATAGAAACAGATTGCACTTCTGATTATCCAGATGCCTTCTGGACTAGGGAACAATACTTTGTGAATCTGCCCTACAGAGAAGATTATCTTCCAAAGCCTCAAAAAGCCTCTGCTAACCATATGTCCCCAACAGAGTTGGATTACTGCAAGCAAGAAATCCAAGATTTATTGCAGAGAAAGCTTATCGAGAATAGTGGGAGTCCTTGGGCTTGTCCAGCCTTTTATGTGAACAAGCACTCTGAGCAGAAAAGAGGCAAACCTAGAATGGTCATTAATTATAGAGCACTGAATGCTGCATTATTACCTCTAAGGTTTCCTTTACCAAATAAGGAACTCTTATTCTCTAGAATTGGAAAATGCAATGTATTTTCAAAGTTTGATTTAAAGAGTGGATTCTGGCAGATTGGAATTGTTCCAGCAGACAGGTACAAAACGGCTTTTGTGGTCCCTCAAGGCCAGTATCAATGGAGAGTTATGCCTTTTGGTTTGAAAAATGCCCCCTCAGAGTTTCAGAAAAGAATGGAAGACATTTTCAGACATCTGCCATTTGTCATTGTGTACGTAGATGATTTGCTTGTTTGTTCTGTAGATCTTAGACAACATGTACATCATTTAAAGCAGGTCTATGATCTAGTATTCAAACATGGTCTGGTGCTAAGTAAATCAAAATCTTGTTGGGGACAGACTAGGATTGAATACCTTGGTCTAATTCTTTCACAGGGAGCAATAGAGCTCCAAGATCATGTCCTTAAGAAGTTATCAGAATTTCCTGACAAAATTCTAGATCAAAAACAACTACAGAGATTTTTGGGTTGTCTGAATTATATAAGACAATTCTATGAAAACCAGGCAAAGGATGTCAGAATCTTGCAAAAAAGATTGAGCAAATATTTGCCCTGGAATTATAAGATGACCCAAGCTGTACAAATAATTAAACAAAAGATCCAGCACTTGCCCAGCCTTCATCTTCCAGATCTATCAATGAAACTCATATTAGAAACAGATGCCTCTCATGAGACATGGGCTGCAGTTCTGTTACAGAAGAATGGGCCTAGACTGGAAGAAGTATGTTTATATACTTCTGGGTGCTTCACTGATACATAGTCAAAATACCCTTCCTCTCACAAAGAGATTCTAGCTGTAAAGAATGGAATCAAAAAGTATAGAATGTTTCTCAAGCATGTCCATTTTATAGTTAGAACAGATTTAAAGCATATGAAGGGAATGTTGGCTAACCATAGATTGCTGGAACAGGGAAATAACAGGGTACTGTGTTGGAGCCTCCGGTTAGAAGGTTATGACTTTGATATTGAATATAAACCAGGGAAGGAAAATTGTGTTGCAGACCCGTTGACTAGAGAAGCCGCTCCTAAAAAGGATCAGATAAACTTATGGCTTCATCCCCCTTGAATGTTATCTCAAGGGCAGCTCCACCAGGATTCAAATGGATTCTGGTCTGTACAAACTGTAAATATTGTCTTTGCTTTGATTGTTTAGCTTGTTGTATTAAGAATAGTCCAGCTAGTTTGCACATACTATCAGCATGGGTTGATAATAATTGTGGATTAACATCCTATGGCAACTACTTCAGAGAACAGAGAGATTTATTCAGAGGCGTAATGACTGGTGGTCCCCACCAAGGTCAAGTTTATATATGTTTATACACTCCATATATTACCTATAAGGACTATTGTATGATCCTTCATCAAATTAAGTATGATGGATGTGTATGGATAACATTTGAATGTGACCTGTTTAAGGACTGGTATTATTCTTGGTTAAGATGGTTATATCTTCTGTTCTAGAACTATTGTCCATGAGATGCTGATTTCTTCAACCAGACAGATAGAGATGCTTTCAAGATTTGGTTTCATGCAGAGGTATGCGAAGCTGCCCAACATGAGGCATGGTTTGTTTTCAGCCTAACTTTCATGGGTAGTAATTTGCAATATGCTCCATCAAGTTTTGCTGATCCTTGTTACAAGATTTCAAGTAATTTTTATGGCTCTACATGCGTACCGCCAGATGAGCTAATTCCAGCTATCCAGGGATCTCCTTTCTATGAAAGCTTCAACAGTTTTCCACCTTTCTCATCCGACCACAATTCTCCTCCATCAGATCATGATTATAACAACGATTTCTCCTTTGATTCTGTTGCCAACTATAATATAGATAATGCAATGGAAGCATGATGGACCCAGTTGTCCAGTTTAAATAAAATTTGTCCGCCATTACTTAAAGTTGTAATCATTCATGTCTATCGGGCCGACAGTGGTGTCCCGACGGTTCGTGGGTTCCGTGAACTCCACAGTGTACAAACTTTTCTCTTGTCTATGTCAAAGTACTAAAGTAGATTCATATCTTACTGTGTCATCCGTAAAAGCTATGATGGGTCCCCATATGGCCGAGCCTCCAAGGGATGAGATAACAACTGTTGTCCACAGCTGCCCCATCTAGATTATTCGGATTATCTTTATGACTGGCAGTTGCCCGTAGTATGTTACCGAGAACCTGCTATAAGTGTTATAAATAAAGGTCCTCACCTCTCATTTCCTCATTCGAAAATTGGGAGAGTCAGAGAGAGAGTCTTGTCTGAGTCGAGCAATGCGTATGCTCTTTGCTTCTCTTGCCTTCGGGATCCTGAGTTAGCAAATCAAAAGCACTGATCTCAAGTGTAAATAAGTCTGTAATTAGTCCTGGTCCGCTCTGGTAAATGTTGCTCCGATCCATGTTGCTCCCCGTTTTCTCAAAAAACATCGTTTAGGGCCTCAAAATGGCCCCGGAAGTTAAAAACTGC
>SNQJ01S0282067.1:0-11153 GCA_010110895.2 Picea sitchensis
GGTAACCAAAGGATATCTAAGCCGAATTTCAAAGGGAAGGTGAGGTAAAGAAGGCTGAAATTCAAGGGAGGATAAATTATTTTGATGATGCTTTCTAAGGTATGTTATTTACAGGTCATCTCTATTACTGATTCACCCCCCGTTCTCAGTAATCCAACACATTGTAATTATTGATCATATTCCTAATGCATTGTGTGTGTGTGTTAATTAAAGTAAATAATATGGTTGAATGGTTTTGTTTCATTTCAATAGATTTACTTTTCATTGTTTGGGATACATGTCGTGGCTTATGGAAGTTAGCCTAAAGTGTAAGGGAAAGTGTATCGAGGTGACTGTGGTTCAATTCATGTTCTTGTTGCCCTAGATATCCTTTGTATTGGGAAGGGTTCTAGTTCAAGGGGTAACATTTTGGTATCGTTTCCGGGGAAGACATTATCTACGTTTAGTGTAACATTTTTTGTGCCATTGCATAGGGTATGTCTCTAGGTTTGTTTTGGGTTTATTCTTATAAGTGTATCTTGATGTGATTATTTTAAATGCTAACCTTTAATTGTCCCATGTAGCAACTCCACTCAAATAAAATACAACAAAGAGGTATGTTATAAGGGATAAATTCCAAGGTATTTTTGATCTTGTGCTCGAACTTGAGATTTATTGTTAACGAAGAAAATGTAGGCACAAGACAAGATAATTAAATAATCAATTAGGACTTGAATACGTGTAAGAAATCATAAATTTATTTGTTGATAATTCAATTTCCTAGATCAAAATCAAATGGATGCTCCTTAGTTGACAGATTGTTATAAACCATTTGATTTCACTCACATTGTAGGTCAATGTTGGGCTCCAAATATGTCATATTTTCTACCATGTAAAACCTCCATTCATAAGCTATATTCCCGCACTCTTGATACATTCTATAGCCATTATCCCGTCACTTACCACTAATTACATCCATTCTACCATGTGGTTAATTATTGTTGTTTTATTGTCTTTTTAAGTGATTAAATATGTTTTTAACATGATTTATCGATGATGGTTTAATCCTATGTTTCTATGTCCAAACAATATGTTCCCGCACTAGTAGTCATCCGGTACCCACACTTGAGGTCATATGGTACTCCAAGTCATATGGTACTCCAATTCATCCAGTACCAGAAGGTTCTACAGTCAACCAGTACCTGCACAGTCATCCGGTACCTGCACAGTCATCCGGTACCCACACTCCATGTCATCCAATACTCATCTCGTCCGGTACCCACAGTCCAGTATTGTATGGGTTTTGTCCAGAGCGACGTTTACATGAAAAATCATGTGGCATAAATCATCCATATCACACGTGTGGACCTCCAACTCAGGGGGAATGATTCTGCAAAAATTAGCAAAAATCTCAAACTGCCAACTTGCACCTCGATTTCCATGCAGATGGCATCAGATATAGAAATTATATGAAATGGGTTTTGTCTAGAATATGGAAAATTGAGTAATACATGAATAGGTTTTCAAAATACGAATTAGTTTGAAATATATGGGTGGATCCCTAACTCGAATCTGTCCAAATTACAATAAAACTCAGTTTTTTGGGATTTCTGCCTAAAATTGTAAAACTTGAAATCCGAGCATTGGGATTTGGTCCCATCCACTCCTCAATGATTATTCATGTATAAATAAGCCTCATGAGACTGAGGGAAAATAAGGAAGGATTTGTTGATATTATGGTAGTTGCGGGAGGTATTAACCTCCATGTGTAACCCTGACAAGAATATAATATTTCGGGAAGCAAGAAGAAACCCTAAAGCATTGGACATAAACCTAGAAGACAAGTCGGCTAAAGGAAATATTTAATATTGAGTTTTTGTCCTCTAGAATGAGAAGTTGGCCCAGACAACGAAGGAGGAGCAGTATAAATACACGACACCAGAGCTCATTTGACACACACAGCTTACAACTGTAGAAATTTAGTTGTGCACAAGTCTAAAGAGTAGTTGTAGCTGCAACTACTGCAACTTGTATTTTCAGTTTCAGTCTTGGACTCTCTCTTGGTTATGGTTTGGACTTTTTGCTTGGTATGCTAACTCTGGAGAGTGATACACTACATTGATTGGATATTAGGCCTAGGGTTTTCTTCCATAATTATTCTATGTCAAGGTTAGGTGTTCAGGGGTGGCTTCGGCCTATGGATGGGTGACAATATTTCTATATTGTCTATGGTTAAATGAGCACACCTTCTTTTCTAACAGGATTATCATCATTATGTTAGTATGTTCTCATATGGAGAGATTTGGATCCATACGAAAGGTGTTGTAAATTTTTGAATTTGAATTGAATAAGGAAGTGTTGATGTTATGAATCATTGAGCATGATTACTCAGTTCTATAAGCCTCTCTAGCCACACATACTAGGTGAAATAGGGCCCCCTCAACCTGGTATGTGTTGGTGTTATTTATTATATAATTTTCATAGTAATTAGGATTTAGTTAATCTCATTTCTAGCTTACTTACATTTTAATTTAAATTCATCCTTTGTGTGATTGCAATTTGATTTAGTTTTATGAATTTAGGTTCAGTAAATACTCAGGATTGATTCTTCATTTGTATGCAAAAATGTTTCATCTCTTCCATTGTATTTATCACTTCCTTCTTTTGCTGCTATGTTTTATTTTTATTAGGTTCTAACACACTTATTTCCAACAGTTTGTGCAATTTGATTACAGAGTATGAGTATATGTTCAAGATCACCCCAAATTGTGTCTCCACGCACCTTCAAATTGGGTTTCATATCTCTATTCTAAATATTTTGTTTTTACTGATTGCATTTACCAAATCATCATTGCAACTTACAACCATGTATTTTTTCCAAACTCACTACACTTTGACAATGATTCCCTCTTCCAATTCGCTACTATCCCATTATTATTCCCTCTCATAACCGCGCCTCCATTTTATTCATACAAATCGATTAAACCATACCTCAAACTACATTCACAAGAACTCAATTCCATCATACCCAACATTACATCCATAAACATAAACCCTCTCTAATAAATTGCGCCCAGATCTGAGTTGTTTCGAGATTGGTTACAAGGGTAGATCATTTCCATTTTAGCTCTCAATAATTCTTTGTGCATTGTTCTCATTAATCCAATTTCACTCTAAAATTATGTTCTTGGCATTGATTAGAAGATTTTATCACATCTGCAATCCATTCAACACAGAAAACACAGAGTGCATTTCCTTCCATCTATTCCTCTTCATATAGATCATTGTTACATATTTTCATTCATTCAATAGATCCATTATTCCGTTAGGTAGATTTCATTATTGTTGTTGTATCCATTTGAAGAATTGTCTTGGAGTTTTAGCTTCATTTGTTTATAAGTCATTTTCAGATTTCTTTATTTTCATGTACCTTTGGATTCCTTTCACTTTAATTTCACATAGCTTCAATCACCAACAAACAGATTAAAGGTCTAACTCATGAGATATGGCCTTCCCGCGTTGGAATTATTCTTAAGGTGTTAGTTTCTATCGTGAATTTAATTTATGTTTGCTTGTTTCTTTTATCACATTTAAGTGTGGATTTACTATAGGAAATAATCATTGAAGGATATAAAACTTAAGTAAGCTACTCACGATTAATCACACGAACATCACCTYGAGTGCATGAAAGWCTGTGATCKAAGCCTTTATARCACTAAGTTATTCCTGCGTCATAGTGATGAATCCTTMGTGTTAATTTCCTGCAGTGTGGGTTTGAAGATTGTTTTGTCGACTTTAGATTAGGTTAGACTAGGATTTGATCTTGTGTTTCCTGYGCTTGCACCTCGAAGCTTACAAACCTCGGTTGATAATTAAATGTGGGAATTAATAGTGCATATATTTAKCCCAAAAATCAACTTCATGATTTACCCGCTTCATTGGGAAAAAATGCATGTTTTTCATGGTGATAATGCTATTGGTGCTAAAGAACATTGAGACACTTTTATAGATTATGTGAAGTCTTGGAATTGAACATCTYKATGTGCTCTATAATTKTTTTTCTTTATTATTGGAAAGATGCTAGAAATTAGTTTCTTGTATTGCCTAATAATATCATAAAATTTCTTKATGCTTGTAGATTTTTTTCTTTGATAGATGGTTGGAAAGAAAAAATAGTATATTTCTTTTGAAAACTTTGACTAACRTTAAAAGAAAAGGAAAATGAGATTGTAGATGAAATTAATCTTAGATTTGATAAAATTGTTCAGGACATCCCTTAGACTCATTGACCTAACCTAGCCCCCATCTTGTTGTATTACCTTAAATATTTCCAATGTCAGTTTAGTTTYTTTCTAAATGAAGCTAATCCCAAGGATCTAATAGAATCTAAGAAGAAACCTAAGACTTTGGATGGAAATTGKAATTTTTCAGGGAGGTCGGATATCSTAAACCCTCCTARAGMCAATGATGATCCTAAGCATACAATTTTTCATTATGTGGAGTCCTCTCTTGGTCCTTTCACCGCCATCTTAGAGGGAATGAAAAGGTTAGAATTTTTTTCACATAGATGAGGAGTACTGTCTAGGATAGATTGGTTCATATTGAGAAAAATAAATAGAAGAATATGTTTCCTCCTAGATGTTGGTATCAAGGCCTGCCTCCAAGTCAAATACCTCCCGCAACATTGGAGCCAACCAATATTCTCAAGCATGAATTTGCTTACTACTGTCAAGCTTGTAATAGCTCCCACGATGAAAGAAATTGTGTCAAGTACATTGGAATGATGAAGGCTAATTCTCATAGTAGTGATGGATATTTGGATAATTGAAACACTTTGTCAGATGGAATTAAAATGTTCCACTTGTCCCAAGAGAATATGCAACAAGTTAAGGACAATTCCATAGAAGTGAAAAGGGATAAATTTCATTATTTGGTGAAATGCCTTCCCCTGAGAAAATTAAGAGAATGTATGCAGAAAGATTTAATGGTATAACTTGTTAGAGAAAAATAGGTAATATTCCTCAAGGAGATCAACACGTTCCTCTCTAAGTTCCTAAAAAATATAATCATCCTAAAGGACCAAGTGTGAAGATGCCTCCAAGTGATTCTTCAATGAATAACCCATTAAATATGAAGTTGGATGTAACCAGTTGGATGAGTAATGCTAAGGTGCCTATTCCCATTGTTGAATTGGAAAAAATTTCTTATGTAAGAGAACAAATCCAGAAAGTTTTGGGTTTGAGGTAATGATTCAATCAATGCAAGTTGTAGAGAAATTTAATATATCCCATTATTATTCAGAAAATGAATTAAGAAGGAAGGAAGAAGCCTAGCCATCAACCCTTTTTCATATCTTTGGTGGTTGGTCATTTGTTATTGCATAATTGTGTGTTGGACACAAGAGCCTGTACTAATGTGATGCCCCTCAATGTGATGAATCAATTGGGACTTAAAACCACTAGACCATATAGAAACATATGTGCTATGGATTTCATAGATGTAAAATCTTGTGGTTTGATCAAGAATATTCATGTGAGTTTATCGGTCTTTCAGGATATTTCTTTGACTATGGATGTGGTTGTGATCGATGTTGTGGATGCCTGGGGAATTATTTTTTCCCATAAGTGGGCTGTTGATATGGGAGGTAGCATCCAAATGGAGTTATTCTACTATCCACAATTGTGAGAATAATTATATCCTCATTTTCCCCACTCCTTCCTAGACTGCAAAAACCTGATTATTGCAGTCCCCCATAAAGCTATCTCGGGTGAGATTGCATTGTGCACTATGTGCACAACATTTCCTTCTAGTTTACCAGGAGGTTCGATAGTTTTGATGGTTTTATTGGAAACCTATTGAGATCAAAACTTGGGTCAACCCAAGTTACCAACGAATGGTTCTGTTGCTGGCAGAAACTACATAGGATTGAATGGAAGAAATCTGTGGAAGAAAATCACGGAGGATGAAAGCATAGAAGGGAATGTTCAGGCCATGGAATCAACCGAAGGTGGAGATTGAAATATGGTTAAGGAAAAAGGAACTAGATTTTGCGTAGAAGGACAACATAAACCCTAAGTTTACACCGCACAAATATCTCGACAAATATGTGTTTAGTGATTTGCATGAGGTATTTTTCTGTGCTTTTCTGCATATGTTGCAGGAGTGGTTATTGAGGTTGAAGGAAAACCATCCTACAAATATGATTAGACATCTAGAGTGGAATCCTATGGAGATCGCGCAGTTGAAACAAGTCAATAATAAATTTACACGTGCAATAGATTTTTGGTTAGACAATATTATTGTAGGGTTTATCAATGAGTTTGTGGTTGATACTGTGAAGTATTAGAGTAGGAATTTCTGAAGGGACCCAGAGGTAGGTACATCAGATCACTTTATACTTCTATCAATATTTTATTGTATGCCAAAGGTGTGATGCCCATGGAATCAGACAACTAAACTTCCGTACGTGCATGGGGGAAGGGGGGAAGTGCTAAAAGGAGTTTGAGATATGAACAAGGAGATGGATAAAGGGAAGTAGAAGGAGGCCATGGACCCAATCATGATGGATGTGGACTAGACAAAGTAGATAATGGAAAAATAAGGAAAGAAATGCAACGAAATACCTTACCAATATAAGATAAATAAAAAAAAGATGCCATAAAAGACAGAGAGGGCTTCGAGAGCGATGAAAAAGAGGTAGAAGATCTACGGCTTGTGGAGAAGATCAAGGAAATACTACCTGCAACATATGAAAGGAAAAAAAGAGGTCCAGGGTCAAGAACAAAAATCAAAACTCCAGTCCATATCACAGTCAATGTGGAACCTACAGCCCCATGTGTGACTAATGCCACCAACATTTAGACAACCAAATTTTAATGGAAGAGGAGAAATAGGTCATGGGTCCAATCAAGGACAACCAACTAGGGGAGCATGTTCAGGAAGTAACAATCAATTATCTAAACCACATGGAGGTAGTAGTTCAACACAGTTCAAAATGGCAGGATTAGATTCCACCATCATATTACTAGAATTTCAGGGTGAGGCATTTGAGGACCCTGAAAAGCATCTATTTATCTATGAAAATATATGGGAAGAAAATAAGATCACAGATGATGATACAAAATTCGTTGTTATCATTGAAAACTCATCCACAACATTTCACACAATGGTTGAATAAAGACATCAATTCCAACAGCAATTAGTACACCTACAACATCAAAATCCATCAAAAAGGCACAAAACTATACACTAGGTTCAAAAATTAAAGTGCGTAATTTCATCGAAGGAAGCGCGTGCACAATGCACATAATGCGTAGGCTAACACAACCCTCAACGCGCACTATGTGCAATATGCGTGACTGTCTAATGGAAAATCTGCACACTTCTCATGAACGACGCATTTATGAATCTTGTTGGCCTCTCAACCACTTCCAGTCTGACCCCCAACACGATTTGACACTTAGATCTGAGAGAAATCTATCTTGGAGGCTGGTTAAGGGCTAAGTGTTTCCCTAAAAGGCCCCTTGTTCACACTATGAACCAATTGTATCTTTCCATGAATGGACAGTATAAATATGTGCCATGGGTGTGATAGAAAAATAAGAACTTCAAGGTATTGTTATGCTGCAAGAATTCTTCTTGGAGAATCCTCTTTTCTCTTGGAATCATTCAAGCACTATAGCAAGGGCCATTCCACTCACCTCTTGAGAGGATTGGCATTGTATTTCTTCACCATTGTCACTTTCCATTGCATGAAGAGAAGAACTCTCTATTAGGGAACTGAAGAGCCCTCCCAAGGAGGAAGACGGGATTCGTAAGTCCCTGCCTTTCTCTACGGTGTTATCCTATCAATATATTGATCCATTGGTAGCTATATGATTGTCATTTTTTTCTTTTCATGGTTCTAGTTCTTGCAAGCTTCTCTAACATTTATTTATTTTTTGTTTTTCTTTTTATTTCCTTGTTTCATGTGTATTTGGTTATCTAATCAACTCACAAATATAAATGTTGCACTTTGAACGAGGTACTTAGTGGCCAAACATAGGATATCTACCCAGGTGGCGATTGTGGGATGAAATCACACCTTGATCAGATTTTGTGTGGCTATTGGGAAATATCGCCAACTCTTTCAGGATATGCACCCTCTACCCCTCATTATAACTGATTACTTCAACCTTCACTTGTTCCTCTTTCGGTGGATTTTGACCCCACTGTTAAGTGCTATTGGAAGGCCTGGTGCCAAATTGAGAGGAAGGATGATAAATATTTTTAGGACACGAGCATTTAATTTTCGTTTTCCCCCACATGAACAAAATCCACTTATCCACATTCTTGTTTATTTTACAATTGATTTATGTATGATGTTCATTTGATTACATGAAATTGTGAGTTATACTATCTTGTGAAGGTCAAAAAATACAAAAAGATCTTGTTCATTTATTTCTCTCTTGTCACCATTTACACACCTTTACTTTTCCAGTTTAAACCATAGGGGAACCAAAAAATTCATGTCATTCTAGATGCTTGCAAAATCTCTCTCCTATTCTAGGAGGAGTCCCTAGTCTTGCCAACTCACCGACTCAACCATCTCATACCCCAATGAGTGCTACTATTTTGGGATCAACTCTACTTGGTTCCACTTTGCTTGGGTCAAATACCCAAGACAATTCATCTATTGGTTCTCCTTCACAAGGTGGAAGGAGTAAAAATTCTTCTCAAGGGAGAAGTACAAACCCACCAAATCCCTCTCAATGGAAAGGTACATTACCTACACACACAATGGATGGAATTAATCCTCCACCAAATATCCCTATGCCGTACTTGGTGTTAGCACTGAAAGTCACACTTTGACTGCTAACGTATAAGCTCAACACCCATCATAATGTAAAATATAAAGTTGGTTTTGAATAGGTGGATCAACAAGATGGATAAAGAAAGAGAGAGGGCAACAAACTGCATATCAGTAGGCTACACCAATGGGAAATGGAGTCACAAACATCCCACTCATCGAAGGAACAAAAGATGCTCAACAGAAAACAAGATTATATGCTGATAGGTGGAATAATGAAGAAGGAAAACATAAGATAGAATGTTCACTAAAAAAATATCCTCTCAATTTAATGAATCAACATATACTTGAATATAAACAATGAATGATGGGAAAAATACAACAGATCCTCTGCTGCTTAGGGATCCATAAATCATTGACATCCTTTGATCCTCAAATCTGCGATATATTCAAATAAGAAGAAATATAAAAGAAGAGTTACAATCTGAAATCAAAGCTCTCATGAGTCTCCAATAGCAGTAATGCTTACAATAAAAAAATGCCCACATGCTTACAAATGAACACAAACATGAAAACTGCCTACTCTTACTCTCTCTAGCCTCTCTTGGCTCATCCCTCCTCTTCTCCAAGAGATATTTCCTTCTTTAAATAGAAAATAGCATCCAAATTAACTAAGGAGTTTGAATCCCATATCCTCCATTGGATTCTAAGCCTTGGAGATAGGTGCCAACAATCAAAGAGACAAAAATCTAACAAACTGCTAATTTTCAGGAATTTGTTGGAAGTCATTAATGAAATGTCTCCACCTCATTGCATGAGGCCTTTTCTGGAGCTAAATATTAGTCGCAGGTGTCCCTTGAAATCTAACTAATCATTGAGAAGTCATTCAAACTCTCCTTGACATGTGGCAACCTCCCAACAAGGTGAATATCAAAACCGTGACCGCTACATGAAATTAGGCAGCGCCGCTGTAATAAAGTAGGTAACACCACTTCTACATGTTATATCTCTCAAATCATAACACATTTTTAAAAAATGAGAGAGGTTTTTATTATTTGGAATGTTATGAACAAAAACCTTCTCCCGTTTTCAAAAATATCTTTTCAATTGTTCATAATCCAAGTTTGAAGTTAGTGACTAAAAAGTGGTAAAATAACTTTGCACAATTCGTTTTCTGCCAGAAATATTAGGTAGCACCTGTAGGTAGTGTCTCTTAAGCTGCGTCTATGTGCAGATTAGGTAGAATTTCCAAACACACAGTGCCTTCAATATTGAAAATGTGCAGAGCAATTTGTAGTCTTTCATGATGACAAAACCATTTCAATTAAGTGCCTTGATTGTACAATGGATAGTGCCTTTTACCACTCTGGAAACTAGCACTTAGCAAAATCCCAAAAATCAGATACTTATGCCTCTTCTAGCTATATATTCTTGTGCTAACACTTGGTATCCCTCAACATTCTTGATTTAACCAAACTCACGAATGATACTATTTTGCGTGACGCCACTTGGCCCAATATGGCTACGAAATTTCCTTCAGATATTCCAAAGTTTGAAGGAAAACCAGGGGATGATCCCACCACCCATGTTATTAACTTCCACTTATGGTTCTCTTCAAATAACATCATGGATGATTCCATCCACTTGAGGTTATTTCAAAGAAATCTCACTGGGTCATCAACCAAATGGTATGTGGACGGAAAATTAGGGTCCCATGTGACCTTTGAATGATTGGCCAAGGCCTTTTTGTCCTTTTTCCAATTACTAGTTCACCATGGCACTGGTTTATAACTTCTCTCTGAGTTCAAACAAACCAGTGCTATCCATATCTCTGACCACATCCATGAATGGAGACGACGACAAAGTTTGTATAAAGCATAAACCACCAAAGAGCAATGTCTTGATTGGTTTCTTAAATCACTCGTCCCCATGATTGCAAAGGATGTCACATCCACTTTCCCTCAATCAGAAGAGGAGGCCATCAACAAGGCCCAACAATTTGACCTCATATATGCTCAATCATGTTACTTATACACAATATTTCCTGATGCACCCAGACCCATACCATTTGGCCAGGACAAACTTGGGATGTCCCATGCTACGGATGGGTTGATTGGTTCTATGGAAAATCGCAACCCTTACAGCCGCCCATCACCCACTTATGGTGAAAATCAATATCAAAAACCATATAGAGGGACGTCTTATTACCCTCCTCCCACTCACCAATAGTCATATCATGTTGTTCCCTCTCAGCCATTGGGGGGACCCCCATCGGTACCCCATATGCATCCCGTCTCTCAATCCAGTACAGGTCCACCCCCAACCCCGGTATATAACCCCAACAATAGTGGAAGTGCTTCAACTTGCTATAGACCATATGGATCAT
>SNQJ01S0282068.1:0-11153 GCA_010110895.2 Picea sitchensis
TGGGAGAAGAAAATAAACAGTTACAAGATAAAATTATTTCTATTACTAATCAAGTAGTAGAACTTGAAATTTTCAGGACACGGGCATTGGGGATATATTTGAAAATAGAGGAAGAATAGTAGAAAGTGTTTTTGAATCTGGAAGTAGTCCAGAATTATTTTCAAGAGACAACTAAATCCTTGGAAAATGTTTTCCAGAAGGAAAGGGAGGCGAAAGCGGCTAGAACGAATTTCCAAAAGGCAGTAGCCCTCTCAACCAAGGAAGAAATCGGAAGGATTCAAAAATTATCCATTTCTGAACAGGTTAAAGGGGACATAATACTTAAAGTGTGGGAAGCAGGCCTGGACGAATATAAAAGATTAACAAGAGATGTCAATAATGATTTCTAGGGAATTTTTTATCTCTTAGAAAGAACTTCATTGAATATCGGAACAAATGAATGCCCCAGATTATTAGGTGAGATTAATATTGCCAAGCATCAACTAAGGTTCAAAGAAGAGCTGTAGGAAATGAAGATAGAGATTTCAAAAATTAAATTAATAAATATCACAGAAATCAACAAATGGATGGTCACACCGAACTTAAGGTTGCAAACTATTAAGTTCACAGAGAAGATGATAGAAAATCATTTGCCTGAATTACAGAAAAGATTTTTCTTGTTTGAAGCAAATGAGATACCAGATGCTCCCAGAACGTTTGTGAAATTTTTGGGAAAGTGTGTTCAGTGTCTTGAAGCGGAGAAAGGAAGTTCTTCAACACAAACGTAAAAACATTTTTTAACATGTTTTTATCATTAGAAATTATAAAGGAAATGTAAACGGTTGACATTATTTATATACGTAACCGTAATATTAGGAAGTTGGTTAGTCACCAACGAGAAAATTTTGATGAAGATGTATAAATGTATTTTCTAAAGACTGAGAAAGGGCTTTTGATTTTTTGGAGAGAGTCGATTGTATTGACAGTTTTCCAATCCATCATAATATACATTACAAATGAGATTCTGAATCCTGCAAATTTGTAGCTATGTGTTCTTCAACCCTGTTTACTATACTTTATTGTATTTTTCGTTCAATGTTTTTCTAATGAATAATCGATTTGAAGTTATCTGCATCCTTGATTTCTAGTTCAGATTGATTTGGATATCAAATTATTTACAGCTTTTCCTCTGAAATTGCTATCAATGATTTTAAGACTTGTTAATCATTTGAACCTTAATACTTAACTTTTCATTAGAAACCTCATGTTCCTTCTTTATTACCTATTGCAAATATGAGATTCTTTCTTGATTAAAGCCTCATATTTTTTCTGTAGTGCTTCTTTGTTATTTTATAATTCTCGAATTGTTACAAATCCAGGAAACGACCTCGAATGTATTTATGTTAATATTTTGAATTTCAAAATTGTTTTTTCTATTCTCATCTCTTAAAAGTTTGAAGTAACATTTGATTAAATTCTTTCACAATTAAATAAGTCTTATCCTCCATGACTGTTCCAAGTAGCAAACAACCCAGCATTGAACCTGGACTTCAAGATCAAACTAGTATTTCCTTGAACCTATTTAATACCATCTTACAAACAACAACTAACCGGGTCGAATTAGAACGTTCATAGGCTTCTATTGAGAGAGATATTAGCATCCAAGAACAACAGGAAGCTAGAAAGAGACAGTTGAGAAACTGATTCTGCTTCACCCTTCCTTTTTAATTCTTATCCTCAAGATTATTATTTTTAACATTTACGGATGCCTTGACGGTATACTTTGCAGCCTTAAAGTATAAACTCAGGAACAACACGCTCCTTTCCTTCCCCTTGGAATATTTTCAAGTTTTCAAAGGCCTCAACCTTTGCTTCCCTCTGCGAGCTTGATCTGACTTTGATAAACTCGCCTACATTCTAGGGACACTATCCCTCCTGAGCTTTGTCGACTGTGAAACCTTAAGGGTTTCTCAACCTTCTTCTCACAGCCTTTGCTCGGTGCACTAAGGCACTATCCTTCCTGAGTTCCTCAAACTCTGAACCCTCCAAAGGGTTTTCTTGGCCTCTGCGACTCCTTGCAGGTTCCTTTCACGCAATTGTGCTATCTCCTCTGAGCTTATCTGTGGCTATGATTTCAAAGTGTCTCTGTCCCTCTCTCTCCTTGAAGGGATGTAAGTGCCCTCTGGAAAATTCCTTCTCAAGCACATTTTGTTGAGCCTATAGGGTGTTCAGGAACCCTATGAGTGTTTATCCTTGACACTTTCCTTATCCTAGAACTCGAAAGAGAGTTCTTCTCGGTGCACTCCTTGTACTCGATCGATGCCCTCCTGGCAGAGATTCTACAGAATCTTCAGTGACTCTGTCTTCTCACTAAACTCAAAATAGACTTCCTTTTGTGCACCTTGTGTGCCCACTCAATGCCCTCTTGGCAGAGTCTCATAGAATTCTCAGAAATTCTATCTTCCCTCTCGACACTTCTTCTCTCTGAACTCATAATAGAGTTCCTCTGTGCACTCCATGCACTTGCTCAATGCCCACCTGGTAGAGCTTCTACAGAACCTTCAGTGATTATGTTTTCCTGGTGCCTTCCTCTGTACAATCTTACCTCCAAGGTGTTCAACAACCTTGAGGTTTCTCTCTGAGTCAGTGACTTCCTCCGGTGTGCCCTCTTGGCACGTCTTTGTCTAAAATTCCACAAAATTCAGAAGTGCACTCCATGCACTAGCTTACAGAACCCGCAGTGTTCTGTCATGCAACCTCTTGCATGAATCCTCAAAGAACCTAAACCTGAAATCAAAGAACTCTACAGACAACGACTCTTGTCTGTAACCTGCAAATGCACATCTAACATACATCTACAGCATATCATAAACACATAGAGACATTCATTCATGAACTTATAAACACATGAACAACAACATGCAGGAAAAACTACTCTATTTGTATTAATATGAAATGCCTCTTTACAATGAGAGTTCAGACTGCAACAAAGTCACGACTTCCTCTCTTCTCATCTCCTATCTTTCTTTCTAAAAAAAAATATATGAAAACAAAAGAAAGATCTTTTTTACAAAAGGGGGCTCTTCGAGCACTTCCCTCCATCCTCACCAACTCTCATAAATTTCATTCAATTACATTGAATGGTTGTCTAGTCTGAATCGGATCTAGATCTCAGCCTTACACCCATTTAAGGCAACCCTTATCTATAGCCTTACAACCATTTAATATAATGTTCAAAATTTGAAATTTGAAAGTGAGAGGGTTGCGCCTCTCCTCTCCATTGAACATGTGTTGGTTGGTTGGCGCTTGATGACGTGGAGTGATGCTCCTGCATCATAGTGGTGTTGATTGACATGTATATTTTATATTTAATATTTGACTTCAGATGTATATATGGCATGCTTATTGCAAATTTTGTTGAGATGTATGTTTGACATGTATATTGATATGTATATTGTTAATGTATGTTATGTTTTTCATATAATGTTTTTGGTTGTTGTTTGATTTATAAAATATCTTATGAGTATGATAATGATTGACATTATTAATGAAATCTCTGTTTTTAAATTAAATTTGAGATGTATCACTCATTTAAATTTACAATTGTCATATAATGTTGAAATTTACTTTTATGAAATCATTTAATTTGGATTGTGATTGCAAAATGTTATAACCATTAATTCCATATAATGATGAACTCTTCTTCAAGGTGAATTGTTTGTTGTCCAAAAAGATACAATATGTTGATTAAATGTGTTTAGAAATAAAAATACTTAAATGTGACAAGTGAAATGATTGTGATTTGAATAATTATGTCATTTTAATATATTGTAATAATAACATTATAATATAATTATTCACTAATAATAATAATAATAATGTAATAATAATGCTAGTTTTTTAATTTTTATTATTCAAAGATTAGAAGAAAAAGTTATAATATAATTGTTTACTAAAATCCTAATTCTTATATTTTATTATTATTTAAAAGTTTTCCAAAGATTTTATTAATTTATATTATCCAACTATTATAATATATTAATTTTATTTAATTAAATTTAGAATATTAAATATAAAGAATAATAATAAATTTTGATCTATACACTTTGGATGAAATGGTTTCAGAATATTTTTCTTTATTACTAACTTTATGAATCTTCTGTTAAAAACTATGTAAAAGTATGTAAGTATTAGTTGAATCTTCTTTTAAAAAAGTATGTGAAGTAATATGTTTAGTTGATTTTGTATTAAAATGTATGAAAATATTGGATTTGGTTAATGAATGAAAAAATCAAATTGAATAAATTACTCCTATGAAATGTTATTTTTTTCATCTATTTTAATGATAAAGTTATAATGATTGTTCATTAAATTTACAATAGTTATATTTTATTATTTTAATTATTTTAATTTGTTGTTTTTGCTAGTTTTTTCATGACCTGCGGGACTAGATTGTGGCTAAGAAATCGCAACTCATGGGCATATAAGTTGTCAAAATCACCCGAGGATCACATTCGGCCTGAGCCACACCAACCCTTAACATGGATGGATTGTTTGTCCCCGTAGGTTTCGAACTAGTGACTTAACATCACAGAGTACCTTAACAACACAATATGTCATTGAATGCCCTACACCTCGGGGAATTATTATTTAAAAAATATAATTAATTAAATATTGAATTAAATTTAAATTACTAAATATGAAAACAAATTCATTAATAATAATGAAATTCAATATTCGTTTTCAATCTTTGGCTTCCATGGTAACAATTTATATCCAATAGTTCTCTCTACCTCTCTCCCCCTATATCTCTCTAACTCCAAATGATAATCTCCTATTCATCAAGATAAAATTCAGATCCAATACTGGCTTCCAAAGATCACAAAAGAAATCACATTAATTACTGACAACACACTTAAAAAAATCATTGTTTTTTTCTACAATATCATTTTTTCCCCACCCAGTTGTACAAGAAATCTCAATTTGGATTTACAAAATCTAGTATAATTACTCAATCGCTAAAAATATCCTCCTCGAACATATAAAATGTGAATTTGATGTTCTCTCTCTCTCTCTCTCTCTCTCTCTCTCTCTCTCTCTCTCTCTCTCTCTCCATTTTTTCATCCATTTTAATGATAAAGTTATAATAATTGTATATTAAATTTATTATAGTTATATTTAATATTTTTTATTATTTAAAATGTATAATTAATTAAATTTAAATTATTAAATATGAAAACAAAATCTTCCATTGTAACAATTTATATCCAAGCTTTCTAGGGTTGGATTACGGTAAGGGAAAAATTTAGAGGCTAAACTTTGTGATTTCTCTTGTTTAAAAAAAATAAATAGTAATTTTATTTTATTTTAAATTATTCACCCAAATTCTATGGGATAAAACTATTTTACTCTAAAAGTTGTTAGTATTTTCTAAAATATATACAAATACTTAGAAATTGGAATAATTTTACAAGAATAACACCAAACATTTTATAATAAATATTTTAAGAATTAGTAAAATTGGAAAAGGTTTCTATACATTTAGATAAGTATGGATCCTTAAAAGTCTCCTTAATCGTGACTAGGATCTAGAAAAAAACTATTTTATAATTTCCATTTCCTTCCTATATCGATACTTATTTCAATGAGAATGTAAAAATAATTTTTACTATAATTTTATATGTTTAGAAAACTAAAGGATGGAGTGGAATAGGTGAAGGCCATGATAGTTGCACTAGTTAAGGTTGGGAATGCCATCGAAGTTGGTAATGCCAACACCACATGTGTAATTCTAGAAATCATAAATGTTGCAAGAAGTTATTTTCTTGGAATTTTACTTAGAAGTTCCATTAAAGTAAGTATATATTTATTTTAATTTTTAATTTTTCAAGCATTGATAAATAATTTGAGGTTTGATTTTTTAATATCATCATGTTTTAAAAATAAAATATACTTTAAAATAAATCTTTGGTACTATATTATATGTTACCAACTTTGTGATATCTCAATTAATGTTTAGTAATTCTTAGGTTAACATAAACATGTGTTAATACAATACAACATAAATTTTCTATAATAAAAATAAATATGACAATAAAAATATATCAAAACCACATATTATGCTTATACTGTTTAATGTATTTTCAATATGGTGGTTGTAAATGGTTGTTAAATTTTCATATCCAACATTATAAAATGAATAAACAAACATAATTGGTCATCATAGATACCCATAATAAAATGACACATCCACAATATAAATGTTGAAACAAAGCATTTACATATCAGTCTTCATTTCCATTACCCTAATTATCTTCCTTGCTTGGAATTATAACATTGTGGATCTAAAAATATGTTTAGATCTTAGATAATGTATCGGTACGAACCATGAATCCCCATCCAATACATCTGGGTTAAAAAAAATTGGTTGCAATGTTTTGGGAAAACACAAGGTTCCTTAGTTTCAACCCACATTTTTTTAGAGTTAATACATATTATCCCACTATCACAATATTTACATTTCTTCAGTCAAAGGTATCTGACCACTTGCAACAAAAAATAACACATTGAAAAGATGAGAAGTCCACTTGCATGATCCCTTGTATTTTTCTAATGTAACCTAAATTCCCCTATATTAGGTTATGATCATAGGATATAGCATAAAAATATTGGTCTAACTCGACCTCCACTCCACAATCATGTGTGTTGTGTCCATCATCATTATACCTAGTGAGAAAATGATGTCCATATTTCCACATATATGGGAACAAATGCACCTGTAAAAATGCGAACAAAGGATAGTGTCATGTGTCTAATAACCCGACATTAATAAAAATTTAATAGATGTTACAATTAAAATGTAAAATAATATAAATTGAATGTGGTACTTATAGATGTTATTACAGAGTTGTTGCATATGATCCCTATGTTTTTTGTATCCAAATATTCTCCACATGGGTTACAACCCGACACTGCGTGTTTCTCTTGTATCTTGTCAGCCACCCAATAGTTGGGAAATATTTTTGGCATATTTTCTTTTAAATGATTAAGATAAGGCATTTTTATACCATTCAACCATCTGAGTGATTTCCATTCACTGCCTGATTTCTTTCTTTTCTCTTCATACAATGTGACCCATGGTCCAGTTTCTTCCACAATGTAAAGAATGAATTTGTTGATGGGCATAAAATTCTAAATTTGTTGTTGTATACAAGAATATTTTAAAATGAATAACATGAGATCAAATATATATTATCAACTTTAGTGCAAGAAGTTTCTCTATACTAAATTGAAAAAATATAAGTGACTTACTCTTTATCAAGAACCTTTTTCCACTCATTTGGAGTAGCTCCCCTTCCCTTTTTCCTCACCTTGTTGGTCATCCCAAACCATTTACCTTGGTGTGTTGTTAATTTTATTGATGTAATCACCGACATAATAGAACTAATTGTATACTATGTATCCCTCTACCATAGAGCCCTTTGGTTTTTCCCTTTTTCAAACAAATCCCTTTAATTTTTCATGTATCTCTCTAAGAAGAACATCCAATGAAATGATATATCCCTAGATAATTCAACCTCATAAGGTATGTGAATTAGAAGATGGACTTGAAATTCCATAAAACTCATGGGTAGTTCCTTCTCAAACATACAAACAATCTTATCTATCTCTCGATGTCACCATGGAATGCTATCCATATGAATCTCCTTTGATATGATCCAATGTACAAATGTAGATAATTTTGATGTGGCACATCATAGGTCCTGAGGGTAGTCATGTTTCACACAACCATGCATGAGAAAAGGATAATGACACTACAAAATATACACACACATCATTAATTTCCATAAAATTGTGAGTGCATAACATATTTTTACCAACAATATAGAAGAAGAATCATGGATTCAACATACATACCCTTAAAAGGTTTAGACGGCATCTGATTTCAACCCCAAAAAATTCCCTTCTATAGTGAAGCAATGTTGTAGAGTTGACCCATATAAAGAAGGTGCATTCACACCAAATATAACATCCTTCGCCATAAAAAGATCATGTTTATTCAAAATCCATGGGACACCACCTTGTTTAAAAGAAAAATATGGATCAACCTCTCCTCTAGTTTCTTTTCTCGGTCAATGCCTCTTTTTAGTATTTGAATCAATAAGATCTCTCCTCACAACCAATGTGTCTCTTTTATTCGATGATATGTGCCTCCATAAAGAGGATGAGAATTTTTTTAATATATTCACATGATCTAATAAATGGTGAATATTAAGATGCTCCCAATATGGAAGCTCATAAATTTCCTTTCCATCCTGTTAACATTAATTTTCATCTTGGGCACAAGATTATTCAGGTCTACAAGTTACACGAGAGGTGCCCAAGCAAAGCACGGAAAAATCTTGTTTCAAGCTTCCAAGAAAGTAAGTGGGAGAAATTACGTTGTCAACGGCCTAGATTCATCTATAGAAGCAGATCGAAGGACGGTGGAAATTAATGGTTAGCGGAGTTGCGTCGGGATTAGCGTGATGGATAACACCTATATTACATGAAAGACAGGTTATCATCCATCCATCCAAAGGACGTGTGGCATGAGATCTAGTCGCGTCGTCATTTCGTCATTCGGGAGTTCGAAGGGTGATGGTTTCTCGTCACTATACATCTCAAAACCCCGAACCCCGAAACACCGAAAGTGCCCAGAGTCGGGCCCACAGTCATGGAACTCGATCACAAGAGGCACAAACTTGGGAAAAGGGTGTTGGCGTGATCATGTGATGGGATAGGCCCCAAGCCGCCGACATCATATCAATCATCTGATCTAGTTGGGACAGGTGGCAGCCAGACGGCGTTTTGGGAATCAACATTTCGAGAGACAAGGGACCTCCCATCCACTGCGGCAGAAATCGCCAAAATGAAAAATATCGATAAATGCCTTTGAAGCTAAGCCCATGGTCCTAGCGCTCGGTCACATCAAGCGAGCCTGGTAATGGAGGTAGCCCTCTTCTAACGTCAAAGTCCATCTCGACCGTTCCTATGAAGGACATGCGGCACACATTCGTGTTTTTTGTGGTTTGGTTAATCAGGATTTTGAGGAGAAAGTGCATCGCAAACTCCCAGTGCCAGAAATACCGAAGGGATCGGGACCATTCATCTGAGGATACACGGTGCAATATCTGAGCCACAAGTGGGGCCCCCTGCCTGTCATATTGCTTCCACGTCGTTCCCTCCTCAGTTTATCACCCTCTCGTATCATGCCACATCCACCCACATGGTCCCTCCTCGACTCATCATCCTCTCACCTCTCTCCCCCTCAGTCATCTCCACCTCAACACCTTCCACCATTCACACGTACCCCTGCACTCCACGTCGCCTCCACCTATGTCCTTTTCAGACCACGTGGCATCCCTCAGCCGATGTCACAGTTCCCACCATTGCCTCCGCAGTGTTCACACCTTCACCCCCTCATCGCACCCTCATCCACATCCACCACAGAGGTTCTCGCGAAGCAGTCCAACCATTCAGTTGATCTAGGTGGCACCAGGAGGAGACCTCCACGTTCCAGGAGGTAGAGTTGACTAATATTGTTCCTGATCCCTAGATAGTAGTTATTGCAGTTGCTGGAGGTGATTAAACATCATCTCCGCTATAAATGGAAAGTCTGACAGAGGACTACAAGCATGTCGATTCACCTGTAGGATAATCAGGGGTCCGATTGCGTCTGCCAGAAGTGCAGGATCATCCAAAGTCTGCATGCACAGACTGTCAGAAGCCATGCAAATGTAATAATTTTATTCTTGTTTCTTGTTTTCATTGTTGGGGTTTTGTTTGAGTATATGAAGGCGTTTTCTCCATTTTTTGTAATGATTAGTGGTAGAGCAAAGCTCCCGATTATAATTTTTAATACACTCTAGTTCTCTGGTTATGTATCAGTATGTGAGATTTCTTGTTTTATGACAGACAAATTTTCTTATTCCATCTAGTTTCATCTCTTACCGAGAGAGTTCACTATCGACTGACTCGTGTGAATGTATGTGACTGTGTTAAGGTAAAAGATTCATTTTAGCACCATCACATTCTCCAATATTTCCTCCATTTGAGAGAAAGAAGTCCCTACGTTCAATTTTTTCTTCCACAGACTGTTAGAAGCTCGATGCATATAGCAGCCCTCAGATTTTCCTCATAGAATTCTTCCCCCTACTCACCCTTACTACAACTCACTCTCTGAAGTTTGACTTAGGCCTCACCTACCTGTGCATGTCCAACCTAGTTTTGGAATTAGAATGATATCATTTTGAGTTTTCTTCCAGTTGATAACCCTCTACAAGCAAATTGTGACATAAAACTAATGGACGTCGAGCTCTACTCCTGCTGCAATCCAGGAGTGACTTCTGATGCCAACATTTCTGGCGCCATTTTCGGCGACGAAGTTGAAAATTTTCCCCAAGATTGAATGACATTGAGCCTCTGATTCTAAAGGTGCATCAGGTATCAGAGCCTTTGAAGATTTCTACTATGCACCTGGCGACTCCATTGTGACAACTCCACTGTGGCGAACCTGCCGTGTTAATTGTGGCTTTCAGAGGCAGACACATGTGGTCCCATCCACAGCTGCCTCTAGCTACACCTAAAACTGATCCAGAGGTGGTTCTCAGAAAAGGAAAGGCCTCTGGAGGAGAAGCTTCCGTCGTCGAACCAGGTAATCTGCCATCCCCTTCTGTTGGAAATCCGTTTTCTCCTCCTCAGTTTCTTAGCAGACCTCTTTCTGAAGTTTCACGTTTCCTAAATTTCAGGAGTGTTCCTACTGAGTTTTCCTCTCCTGGTCTGGGATTGGAGGGAGAAATCCTTGTCACTCCCCTCTCCCCTGAAGCTATACCTTGGCATAGACCCAGGACCACAGAAGATTTCCCCATGCCTAGATTTACCACTCCTCCTCTGGTTATTGTTGTCGCTTCTATGCAAAGAGAAGCATCTGCTAACTTAAGCCTATTATCCTTCTCTCTAAATCCCCTATTGTTTCCCATTCCAATATCCCCTTTTCGAGCTCCTTCTCTTCCAAGTTCTCCTCCACCTAATATTCCCATGGCAGGAGCAAACCCCCCCATGACCAGAATGGAGGCTATAATAGCTGCTAGGTACGCCCCCCTTGTGTTACCTCAGCCTCTCAATGCCCTCCC
>SNQJ01S0282068.1:11163-21890 GCA_010110895.2 Picea sitchensis
CTACAAACAAATCGTGACATAAAACTGATGGACGTCGGGCTCTGCTCCTGCTGCAATCCAAGAGTGACTTATGACACCAACATATCCCAATGGGTATTTTCTCAATATAGGTGTCAAAACATTCAGGGTCATCGAACATGGTTTCCCCATTTGAATCAAACAATTCTACCATTTCCATATCCTTCTTTGTGTCATATGCGCTATTCCAATATGCATTTTTCATTGTTTTAGGTCTCTCGGTTCTCTCGTATGTACCATTGAAATCAGATGCAACTCTTATATAAGGGTGGTCTTCCAGGAGGAATACCATTGAGCAGTTGTACACCAAATTTCATAGTTGGTTGGACCACCTAACCTTTATAGAATGTCCACAACATTTACATCCATGATACCCTTTTGTTACAAGACTTGTGATGTTATTGTATACAAAGAACGTTAGTATCGAAAGTATATTTGCATCAAATTAAGTGTTCCAAATAATATTACAGATATAAACAAATCAATCAACATCCTTACCAAAGAAAAATCCTAGTATTGGATAATCGTGTGTGGTGTAGAGACATATGCCATACAACATAAAATACCTCTCCATTGGGATGGGTCTTGATACATCATACACATGTATCCCTTCCAATAATTTCTCAAATTCATTGATTAGTGGTTGGAGGTAGACATTCATTATCGTCACTTTTATTCTACTAGGGACTATAAGAGCTAGCATAATAATTTCATTATTCATGGACAACCATGGAGGGGTATTTTTATTGATCACTACCACTAGCCAAACATAATATTTGGTGTTTTGGAGGGGATACAATTTAACTCCATCCATGGTTATGCTCCATCGTAGGCTCCTTACTTCATCCTTGAATTTATGAGGCCATGTATCCTCTATATGCTTCATGCTTATTGAATATGTTGGGATTCACATAACTCCTAGCTCACTTCTATGTGAGGCATTCCACCCCTACAACACAGATAATTGTTTGCAACAAAATAGCCTTTGAATCCTTGGAATTATAGACATGTGCCTCAATATCTTATGAGGAGTAACATGTTCCTTTATACCCTTGTTTTTTGATTTCCAGTACCTATCATCCCCGCATTCTAGACATATCTCTTTGTTTTCATATTTATTTCTCTATAGAATACAATCATTTGGACATGTGTGGTTTGATATGTACTCAACACCCAACAGTTTCAACATTTTCTTTGCCTCTGCATAACTATCAGGTAAGGGATTATCTCTCGGAAGTACCTTATCTTTGAGTAACCTACAATTAGTGGAAAATAGAAATGTACACTATCATTAAGCATGCATAAAATCAACCATTTCTTCCTTCATTGTCTGACAAGATTCCTTAAAATATTAGGGGACTTAATGGTTAGTTACCTCAAAAGTGCCAAGAAACACACATCTAACATGCCATACATTTATTTCAAGTTGTATAGTAACATTTGTGTCCCTAATTGGCTAGAACTTGACTCATTTCCAAAGAGATCGGTGGTGGAAGTAGATTTCAGGATTTCGAAGAAGGTATTGACGATATCAACATCATCACCTAGTTAATTTTGATGAATGCATATAAAAATATTCCCTCCATGGCTAGTGTATCTCATAAAAAATCATCCATATCAACTTCTATATCATTACCTTCATCCCCAACATGTGAAGAAATAGTATTAGTGTAGAGGTTTTGAATTGGTGACTCAGGATGTAGTGGTAATTGACTATATGGTTGATTCAACCATGCTCGGTATGATTCCTCTCCGAGATGTGATCATTTAATATCAATACCATGAATTAAAATTATACTGGGGTGCAATGGTATATGGTAGACAAGTCGCTCATCGTCAAAATCATGATTGTAAAAATATTGAACATTACATCTATAATATTAGTAACACAATGCATTTAGTATGTTTAAACATTTTACTAAGAATTTATTAGAAGAACATAATTTGTTTTCCCAATAATAAACATGCAACCAAGCACTTTATAAAACAAATGTTGAATTAAGAAACACATTTACATTAGTTCCATTGAAGATCCAAAAATACAATTACTCAATCATTGTTTTGTTATGCCCTAAGGGATGTCTTCATAAAAAAGATCCAATTCACAGTGTAATATTGTTGATCCATGATGGTTTTTGGAATATGTCATGTTATAATTGGTAGGGTAAATAAATTGTCCATTTTCATCAAACATCTTCTTGCGGTTTTTTTCTCCTAATAAGAGCTTGTGGAATTTTGGGACTGCTAGAATATCTTGTGCATCCGAACTCGTTCCTAGATCATGACCTTGAAAAATGCAATGAACAATTATTCAACTTCACATGCATACATAACATATATTCAATGAGATAAATAAATTATAAATAAAATATAGACTTATTGCAATCAGCGGGGGATAACTTGAAGGACTTGCAATGATATGGAATGAGATGGAATCTAAAGAATTGGACATTTGATATTATAATTATTTTTTTCTTGCATTTGAGTCAAAAACATCATCTTTGGAAGCATAGAACACTATAAGTTCAAGCATAATTTCGAATAACTTTTATAAGTTAACAGTGCAGTTAATTATCTAAGGATGTCCTTGTGCATTGTGAGAAGCACTGAATATTGACCCATGTTATTTCCTCTACAAAGAAAAACCTCCGAAAAATTTAAATGCGGATGTTTGCATTTTCATTTTGAAAATTAAAATGTTTGTTGGTGTGTTAGTACATACAAGCTGCATTGGTGCAGTACAAACTGTATAGCTCACCAATTAAAGCAAGTTAAATAAATAGTGTGCATGCTTAATATCAATGCATTGAAATTTACTACGAAAAAATGAATTGGTGTGTTTATGCGTACACATCACACTGGTGCGCTACTCATTGTATAGTGCACTGAAAAGTAAGTTATGAAAAAAAATGGTGTGCATGTTTATCATCAACACGCCAAAATATACAATGGAAAAATGAGTGGGAATTTCATATTTGCTAAATGTATGTGTTTATAAATAAAAACCCTATTCATTTTTTTCCAAAATTTAGAGGGAATATTTATGCAAGAGAGACTTACCAACAAATACTTCAGAGTGGGTAGATGTTTTTGAAGATCCAAATTCGAAAGGGATTACCACAGGTTACATAAAAATCTGCAGAGGAGAAATTTCTGGTATATGATTTCATTCTATTGATCATCTCAATATTTCCTCTATTTGATTCAAGCAATTTTCAGTGAATTCCCAAACAAAAAAACAGTTTCAAAGTTACCTTTGGTATTGGAAACCCTAATTTCCTTACTGTTTTTCTTTCTTTATGTTTCTATATTTCACAATGAGATTTTTTTTTAAGAAAAATATTTTTATAGGGTTTGTTTATTTATGTATGGATTGTATCCTATCCCTTGCAATGGAACCACTCGTTGCATTGGATCCAAAACTGGTTTGTTGCTGTCATTTTTCTAAAAATTCCTTCACAGTTAGCAGTGTACATTGTACATAGATAGATCACTAATGCATATTTTCATGTCAATAACACCGCTTAATTTAAATTAGCAATAATATTAAAAAAAAAAAAAAAAAATGTTGTCGATGATGCACATTTTACATAGATAAGCACCGAGGCACATTGTATTACAAAGAGAACCGCTAAGTTTAAAATGGAAATAATATTGGTTTTTATATGGAAACCACCATGTCTTAAATTTGTTCATAGGTCGACGATGCGTAATAAACAATACTTAGGTATTTGTGCTTTTATTAATTTATAAAGCACCGATTGAATTCAACAATTTGTAAAATGTTTTCGATTTTGCAATGACACTGCTATCATATACTAGTGTGTATGCATATGGTTGAAACACCTATACATACAAAGTTACTATATGCATTGGTATCTTATTTTGTTAAAAAAATACATAATTCTTAGATTTCATGATTCTTAGATTTTCTTTTTTGGGGGTGATTTTGAGAAATCCAACGGACAAATGAGGGGAAAACCAATACATGCTGGTAGGGATGTCCAAAAACATGTAGAAGGATATGGTAAAAGAAATTAAACATAATTCTGTTGCAAGAGGAGCCATCCCAACAACAATGTGCATAAGAGGTATGTAATCATTCATTTATTCTTTTATGTACATCAAATTTAATTATCTCATGAAATGAAAATTT
This sequence comes from Picea sitchensis, assembly GCA_010110895.2. NCBI lineage: Eukaryota > Viridiplantae > Streptophyta > Pinopsida > Pinales > Pinaceae > Picea > Picea sitchensis. The sequence goes on from SNQJ01S0282068.1 coordinate 15,338, forward strand.
TCAATTGTTTTGTTGGAGAAAATAAAAAAATAGAACTTGTTCAACACACAAGACAAGATGACAAGGAATAAAAGGGATGATCACAAAATTTGTGAGTATTTAAGTTTTTAGCTTTACATAAGATTTCATGCTTGTTGTGATCTTTATATTGAAATAATTAATTTACATGTTTCCATGGATGTCTTCTAATAGGTTCTAACATACAAATAGGAGCCAACCCATGAATTGATAGACATTCGGTTAAGTATGGGTTGAGACTATTGTTGATGAGATATTTCCCCCATGACTTTGGGTCAAGTCATAGCAGATCAAGACCAGATTGAGAAGACTTAAATATTCCCTAAAAAATGAATATGCAAACTGAAAAATAACTACTTTTTGCTAGGATAGAGTAGGGAAAGAGAGAAGGCGAAATTGTGCACCTTAAGCTCTTCGTTCGATGTCGATCCCCACTCCTGCTTTTCAAAGCACTCTTGACCTTTTCCGGAACAAGCCTGCAAAATGAAATCAAGAAAAATGTTACAACGAGGTAGTTACATAATCAAGTAGCATATATATCATGTGTTATATCCAAATAAAATATCAAAAAGTGATAACATACAATATTTCAATAAAAAAAAATTGGAGGGAAAGAGAACTCTTCTATTAACACCAAATATCAAAGTTAGTTACAACCTGACTCTCTTTTGGCATTGCTTTGGAGCCAACTTTCTGGGTTCATCCATAGATACTTCAAGCATCTACTTAGCGATGAGGATCTTCCTTGGATATCCCAATAAGGATAAGGAGACACCTTATGACTATATAAGAAGGAAGGAACACTGAAAAATGAGTTTTCAGGTTGGGGAATGCTACTCAGAGGATAAAAGGAATAAGGAAGATTGCTATATTTCAACAACATAACCTTTTACCCAAATAATTCTCCTCATCCTAGCCCTCAATGGTGATTTTATATCTTCCCCAAGGGGTTAGGGAAGCTGGAATCTATTTTTTACGGGCATGGGGACGTTGAGAAATGATTCCAACCGAAAAACCCACTCGAAAACTAGGAATTTTTTTATTTTTCATTATTTTTTAGGGAATCCACAGGTTTAAAACTAACAAGTCATGGATGTATGCATGTTTCATCGAAGGAGCCTACGGATATGTGAAAAAGGAATTTTTTTTAGATAATTTGGATGAGGCAAGTTGGAAATTTGTCTAGCAATCCAAGGGAAAGGGTTAGACCATGGCACAAATGCATAGGTGTGGAATTTTGTGCTATAATAGATGCCCCCTAATGTGTGAGGTTATAAGGTAAAAATGATGGCCGAGATACATTATAAAATCTTAGAGGCGAGTATGAATTGAAGTAAACCTGTGAAGGTTGTCGAACAATTGATCCAAGAACAACAACCATCAACAGAGATCAAGTAAGAGTATTCTCTTCCCAAGTCAGGCATACCCATGCTCAAGAGTGATGTAAGAATGGCCACCAAATCAATTACATTGCGGACCAATGGCATATGTGAAATATAGATATAGTCCATGGCCACGAACAGTACATAGTGGATCCATGTGATATAAATGAAGTAGCAAACATGGCCATGAAAAATACAGAGTGGATCCATGTCAAAGTAGATCATAACCATGAATAGACACACAATGTAACTATGTCTCAAGATCAAGAACAAAGGATATATGGAACCAAAGGAAATAACAAGTTGATACCCTGGAAGTACTAATGTATGTGAGGTAGCACCATATGGGTCAGGAAGGAGCACACAATATGCGATGATCGTACTTCACCTGAGGTCTTCACAATGATCCATCATGGTACATGTCTACACTATGTGAATAGACAAGTTGAATTCGAACATAATGAGACATTGTTTGATTACCAGTCATTTATATATGTCGTTAAAAGAAACAAGAAAACCCACCAATGATGATAATGGGCGTCAAGGTACCATGGTACAATCTAAAAAGTGTGAATAAATGAGTTGATGTCGAACACCTGGTAGAATATATTGATCAAGGGACATTGATTTATTCTCATTGTCAATAGTGAGGGAGCTTGCCACTGATGACTGCAAGCCCCAAGGTACCAAACATAACTCTAGATACTTATCCTAGAATAATATGTGTCGAATTTGATGGGAAGAGATTAGATGGAAGGAAGGCATTAAGGAATCCTTCATCATCCAACATGAGGGGTGGAAGAAATTCAAATATTTGGAAGAAATCATAAGAGACAGATACTTGTGATGATGAGATTGACTTGACTAACTCAGGAAGGACAACTTGAAAGGTAAGAAACTAACTGCAAAATGGTTGAATTAGGTTGAAACTTTCCCTTGAATAGAAGAATGACACATTATTTGACTTAAGCATCATGGACTATAAATTGGGATACATTTGTGATACAGGAGGCATCAACAAAATCTCCATATGGTTGGAAGAATAACCAAACGGGGGAGATAAAACTAAAAAATGAGAAAATTTCTCTTAAATCCATACTAGACCCAAAATGATGAGATACTGACTCAAGATTATTATTTTTTCAAGGGCGATAAGATTGTTGCCAACATAAGAGATAAACTCTCCCCCCCCCTTTTTTTTGTTTTTTTTGTTTTTTTATTTATTTTTTTTGTCTTTTTCCTATTATAAAAGCCTGAAAAAGAATAAAAGAATGCTATAGTACAATGGAAAAAATGAGTGTCGTGGGCAAGAAAACTAGTCCCAAAGTGCAAGGAACATACCTATGCTCAATGCAAGGAAATCATGTGTAGGATAAGGACACTCTAGGAATGCTTCCTCCAGGGATAAGGTGTCGAGTCACAAAGGCATAAGTTCCAAGGTTGGGAGCTGATAGGAATGCATAAGAAATTGGTTCAACAACATGTTGAAGATGACATTAGGCCTAAAAGCATGAGTGATCAACATGAAATGCAGTTACAACTCAAATTTATGAAGTAAAACTCCCATGGTGGTCTTTTTCAGGCCCAAAAAAGAGTAAAATAATACCAAGGAGAACTCTTCTAGTCAATGTTTGACTAGAGTATTTCTTTTTCATAAATAGTCCATTCATTTTGGAAAAGGGTTAAACTAATACCAAAAATACATCCTTTGAAATCCGTTTTATGAGTGTGAATGAAACAAGGTCACTTGACCATCTTTTCATGTTTAAGGAGTCTGAAAAGAGCTTAACCAAAAATCCAATGTCCTTTTTCGTAAATTTAGTCTCTTGAGCCCAAAAAAGTGTAAAAAAAAATTGAGGAGAACTCTTCTAGTCAATATAATAGAGTACACCTTTTTTGTAATCACTCTATTCAGTCCAAAAAATGGGTAAAAGTGTGTTGGACAGATGTTCTTTCAAATCCATTTAATGAGTGCGAAAGAAACAAGGTCACTAGGAAATATTTTCAATTTTAAGGAGTCTGAAAAGAGCTTAAATAAGACTCCATAATGTCGTTATGAGAAACATATAATGGAGGGAGTCCCGTGGGTAATGGCCATAACAAGACTGAGTAAGAAGCATGAATTTCATAGGCAATTTCATGGTGGGACTAAATAGGAATCCCAAGACTAAGAAAACTTTCATCTTGAGTGCCATAATACAAAGGGATTCTATACTAGGAGACCATGGAAGGTAGGCTCTACCACATGAATCACAACACTTCTAAAAAAAAGAGAAGGTTGTGTGTTGCAACTCGGTGGGGTCGATCCTAAGGAAAAATGAAACAGGAAATGAGTAATGCAAAAATGCATGAAGGATAAAATATAACCTATATGCCAGTTTCAAGATAATTACCTATCAGAATGGACCGACATGGAAGAAAATGTGCCAAATAAAATATCTCCAAAGTCCTGTATATAATACCAAAAACACTTACCCAAAAGTTAATAAGTCCAATATAGAAGCCTCTCATAAATATAAGTATTAAGGGATATGAAACTTGAAAGCAAGAAACCCCAAAAGTACAATATATACAGAGGACCGCACAACCTTTCATCTTATGCATAGTAGTGTTCCAAGTAGAGCCCATTTCTAGGCTCAGGCTAAGGTATTCTTTGGTAACAAACTTATAAAGCTTCCATTTCAGGAGGAGGTCAAAGATCCATAATCATAGCTTCAAGGATGGCCTCATCTGAAGGTAAATCAACATCCATGAAACTGGGACTTGAATTCTCACAAATACCAGGGCTTGAGGTATTACAAACAACAATATCAGGCTCAAGAGGAAACACCAGATTACTTGAGACACTAGGGGAAGCAAGGGATCCCATGCTCTCATTGGATAAAAAATCTTATCAATTGATCAGATCTTGTCTCAATAAGGATAACATAACTGTAAAGGATCCTTCCCATGAGCAATTGAACACCGAGGATAATACACCACATAATTCACCTGTGGCGAGGAATAGTCTAATTGAACACTAGGAACATACAAAGGGTAAATTTGAGGTAAAGCCCAAAAAGGATGGTTATTATCAAATAATAATAATAATAATAATAATAACAATAATCTATTTTTAAGGTCATGAACAAGACATACACCAAATTGGTGTACGGGACCCCCTTCGACCAAAAATTTGATTGGTAAAGTATACGGAGGTATACATACCCTACCCCCTCTGGATTTGAAGTTGTGACCTCTTAGGAGGAAGCACACTTTCTTAACTATTAGGCCCACTTGGAAAATGCATCACACAAAGTGACAATGCTTCCATTGTGAGGGAAATGCATCACACAAAAGAGCGTAGACACCACAACATTCATCCCTTACACATAATCACACCCAAGAAGAAAATTAAAGTATAAAGGGCTTGACGCCACTAACAAATCTTCCCACCTAATATGATAGGTAACTGAGGAAGAATCCCCATGCATTCACTAGGTATTCTATCGAAATATAGCATCTCACTGATAGCTGACACAAGCTTGGGGGAACCTAAAGCTTGCCAAGCTGAGGATTGTTACAGGTATGAACTAACTGAGAGGGGGGGGGTGAATCAGTTAGTGTAGATTATTATCAATTTCTCTTGTTTTAACTTTGAATCATTAATCTTAGTGTTTATGAACATAAAGCAGATAACATAAAGAATAGCAATCACACACAGCATTCACTCACAAGTATGAGGCACATATTTTTCAAGAGGAAACCCAACCAGGGAAAAAACCTTGTCTTCTTAGGATGTTAAGCAAGCCCCAACTGCGTTACATCTCATCTTTTATGAGCACCAACTCATAGAGGCTACAACCTCTGATTGCTAGCACCAACTGGCTGAGAGCACCAACTCCCATAGAATCCCAACACCCACTGGGTGGAAGCACCGACTTCCTTTTTACTTCAGCACCAACTGAGTGAAGGAACCAACCTTCAGATTCCTTTCTGTTGATCTACTCTTCCTTCTTCATTGTCTCTAATCTGCTGCTCTGCTTCACTGTCCTCTGCAACCCATTCTCAGCTTCTTCTCTGTCACTCAGATTCTCCTCTTCCTTTTCTCACATTCATAGCTCTCTCTCTCTCTCACTTCAACAACCCCTCCAATCTTTGTCTCAGCGCATTATATTGTTTTACCACATGCAGAGGTTTTCCTTGCTTTTCTCAACTCCAACTGCAGTTTCTTCTTTTTTTCATTCTTTCTTCTGCTTGCATTCTCCCTGATTTTTTGAACTGGCTCTTTGCATGCCTCCTCTACGCATGCCACATCATGCAACGCTGTGTTCTTTCTGTCTTAACAGCCAGTCTAATTTTAGACTGAAATTCCTTCCACCGTCCAGAGTGATTAGAGAAACGCAACTGGCAAAAACTTCCAGACTTGTCAACGCAGATGAAGGACCCCCGCAAAACCCTGGATTTAGTAATGTTAAGCTCCGTTGGTTGTGCATTATATCCATTTGATGCTGGCCACACCAATCGCATTGTGAATGGCATCATTCGTGCTTTTCTTGAAAAAAACGATTGGTAACCCAAGGGCGTTGTGAATGGCATCATCCGTGCTTTTCTTGATGTTGCTGCTAGTCATGGTCGTGGCTAAGGGAGATCCCACGGGCAATAGACGTATCCTTCTTGGTTTTATTAGCAAAGATCCCCATGGGCGAAAGGCTGAACGGGAATGCCAATTGGGTCGCATCTATATTCGCCATTGCCTCTGTTTCTGTTTCAATGGGGGCTCTTGAATCGACTGGAGCTTTCCTTTAAACATTTCAAATGGGTTTATGGCGCTTGAGTCGACTGGAGCTTTCCTTTCAAACATTTCAAATGGGTTTATTCCCTTTTTTTTTTGAATAACCTAACGCCCTTCAAACATTTCAAATGGGTTTATTCCCCTTTTTTTTTCTTGACTAACCTAATGCAAAGGGTCTCCTCTTGTAGAACAATTCGCTGAGTGGAACCCAATCTCAACATCCCCACTTGGAAATTGCTCTGTCATCATCTAGCTTCTTTTTCCAGTTCTCTTGTGCGTGCTCCATAACCAACCGATTGCCATCAATGACAACCTTGACAGTCTGCGTCATCTCAACATCCCTACTTGGATATTGCTCTGTCATCATCTAGCTTCTTCT
>SNQJ01S0282069.1:0-11153 GCA_010110895.2 Picea sitchensis
GCTAAACTATATTTTTCTCATTTCCAAATATTAATAATATTATGTCACTCATCCCTTTTCTTAATTGCCAGAGGTTTTTTTAGAACTAGTAAATGTAACCGCTATGTATAATACTATATAATATAGGATATTATACTTGCAAGCAGTTATATATATATTATTTTATCATACATATTATTATATTATTATTTTATGCATGTGCTCTTACAGTTTTGTCTTCCAGTTTAAATGCATATATGCTATATGTCTTCTTCTTTGTGTTAAATATGAATTGTATGTATCAGAATTCATCTGCATCTGATGCTTTGTTGCATGTAATTTTAGTTGTCTTTCTACCATAATTACCTTGGGATTCATCCTTGTTAGATGACCTAGGGGTTATTTCTTTTCTCTGTGATTTTCTATCTACAACGACATCTAATTGGCCTAAAGTAGTTCTCTCTATCTTGCCTCTGATAAGTCACTTTTCAATCTACCAAGTATCTAATAAACCTTCATTGATTTCTGACTTTTTTGTGACTCCATTGCCCAATGAACTTTCTGTCCACATTGCCACCAACTCTATAAATCCAATTTCATCTTAGAGATCTAGCCTTTGGACGAAATACCAAATCAATCCTTTCAGTGATTGATTTGAAGAGAGAGAGACCCCTCTGGGTTGGAAGGGATATCTTCTAGCCTCAAGTTGGTTTTTGGTTAACTTTTTGATTTTCCTCGTCACCTAAGGCAATTTACAGAGTGATAACATTTTGGCGCCATTATCGAGGAGCGAAGGTGAAATCTTCCCTAGTATAAATGACAAATTTCATATATGAGTACTGATGGTGAACAGTATTCAGACACAGAAAGGTTGTACATCATTCACCTGACGAATCCAACCTTGAAGAATCCCTGTAACTACACCCTCTCGAACTATGACCTGTGGAACTATGCCCTCTGGAACTACGCCCTCTAGAAGTACGCCCTCTGGAACTATGACCTGTGGAAATATGACTTGTGGAACTGTGACTTGTGGAACTATGCCCTCTGGAACTATGACCTCTAGAACTCTGACCTCTAGAACTATGCCTTGTAGAACTATGACCTGTGGAACTGTGACTTGTAGAACTATGACCTGTGGAACTATGCCCTCTGGAACTATGACCTTTGGAACTACACCCTCTAGAACTATGACCCGTGGAACTATGCCCTCTGGAACTACGCCCTCTGGAACTATGACCCGTGGAACTACGCCCTCTGGAACTATGACCTATGGAACTACACCCTCTGGAACTATGCCCTCTAGAACTACATCCTATGGAACTATGACCTCTGGAACTATTACTTATGGAAATGTGACTTGTGGAACTACACCCTCTAGAACTAGGACCTCTGGAACTATGACCCATGGAATTGTGAACTGTGGAACTATGACCTATGGAACTATGCCCTTTGGAACTATAACCTTTGGAACTACGCCCTCTAGAACTATGCCTTTTGGAACTATGACCTGTGGAACTACGCCCTCTGGAACTATGACCTGTGGAACTACGCCCTCTGGAACTACGCCATCTGGAACTATGCCCTATAGAAATATGACCTATAGAACTACGCCCTCTGGAACTATGACCTGTTGAATTGTGACATATAGAACTATGATCTATGGAACTACTCCCTCTAGAACTATGACCTGTGGAACTATGCCCTCTGTAACTATGACCTATGGAACTGTGACTTGTGGAACTACACCCTCTGGAACTATGACTTCTAGAACTATGCCCTCTGGAACTATGACCTGTGGAATTGTGACCTATGGAACTATGACCTGTGGAACTACACCCTCTGGAACTATGACCTGTGGAACTACGCCCTCTGGAACTATGACCTGTGGAACCGTGACTTGTGGAACTACACCCTTTGGAACTATGACCCGTGGAACTCTGACCTCTAGAACTACTCCCTGTAGAACTATGACCTATGGAACTATGACCTGTGGAACTATGACTTATGGAACTACACCCTCTGGAACTACGCCCTCTAGAACTATGGCCTCTGGAACTATGACCTGTGGAAATATGACTTGTGGAACTGTGACTTGTGGAACTATGCCCTCTGGAACTCTGACCTCTAGAACTCTGACCTCTAGAAGTATGCCTTGTAGAACTATGACCTGTGGAACTGTGACCTGTGGAACTATGACCTGTGGAACTATGCCCTCTGGAACTATGACCTTTGGAACTACGCCCTCTAGAACTATGACCTGTGGAACTACACCCTCTGGACCTATGACCCGTGGAACTACGCTCTCTGGAATTATGACCTGTGGAACTACACCCTCTGGAACTACGCCCTCTAGAACTACATCCTATGGAACTATGACCTTTGGAACTATTACTTATGGAAGTGTGACTTGTGGAACTACACCCTCTAGAACTAGGACCTCTGGAACTATGACCCGTGGAATTGTGACCTGTGGAACTATGACCTATGGAACTATGCCCTCTAGAACTATAACCTTTGGAACTACGCCCTCTAGAACTACGCCTTTTGGAACTATGACCTGTGGAACTACGCCCTCTTGAACTATGACCTCTGGAACTACGCCCTCTGGAACTACGCCATCTGTAACTATTCCCTATAGAACTATGACCTATAGAACTACGCCCTCTGGAACTACGCCCTCTGGAACTATGACCTCTGGAACTATGACCTTTAGAACTATGTCCTATGGAACTATGACCTGTGGAACTATGACATGTGGAACTGTGACTTGTGGAACTACGCCCTCCGAAACTATGACCTATGGAACTTTGACTTGTGGAACAACTTCCTCTGGAACTATGACCTATGGAACTATGACTTGTGGAACTACGCCCTCTAGAACTATGACCTATGGAACTATGACCTTTAGAACTATGCCCTCTGGAACTATGACCTGTGGAATTGTGACCTGTGGAACTATGACCCATGGAACTACGCCCTCTGGAACTATGACCTCTGGAACTGTGACTTGTGGAAGTATGCCCTCTAGAACTAGGCCCTCTGGAACTATGACCTATGGAATTGTGACCTGTGGATCTATGACCTGTGGAACTATGCCCTCTGGAGCTATGACCTTTGGAACTATGCCCTCTGGAACTACGCCCTATGGAATTATGACCTGTGGAACTATGCTCTTTGGATCTACACCCTCTTTGACTATGACCTCTAGAACTACACCCTCTGGAACTATGCCCTTTGGAACTATGACCTCTGGAACTATGCCCTTTGGAACTACGCCCTTTGGAACTACGCCCTTTGTAACTATGACCTCTGGAACTATGACCTCTAGAACCATGTCCTGTGGAACTGTGACCTATGGAACTGTGACATGTGGAACTATGACCTGTGGAACTACGCCCTCTAGAACTATGACCTGTGGAACTTTGACCCGTGGAAGAACGCCCTCTGGAACTATGACCTATGGAACTGTGACTTGTGGAACTACGCCCTCTGGAACTATGACCTCTGGAACTATGACCTATGGAACTATGAACTCTGGAACTATGACCTCTGGAACTATGACCTATGGAACTATGACCTATGGAACTATGACCTATGGAACTATGACTTGTGGAACTACACCCTCTGGAACTACTCTCTATGGAACTATGACCTCTGAAACTACGCCCTTTGGAACTATGACCTATGGAACTATGCCCTCTAAAACTATGCCCTCTGGAACTATGGCCTCTAGAACTATGACCACTAGAACTACACTCTGTGGAACTATGACCTATGGAACTGTGACATGTGGAACTATGACCTGTAGAAATACGCCCTCCAGAACTATGACCTGTGGAACTTTGACCTGTGGAACTATGCCCTCTAGAACTATGACCTGTGGAACTGTGACTTATGGAACTACACCTTGTGGAAGTATGACCTCTGGAACTATGACCTCTAGAACTATGCCCTCTGGAATTATGACCTGTGGAATTGTGACCTGTGGAACTATGAACTGTGAAACTACGCCCTCTGGAACTATGCCCTCTGGAACTATGCCCTCTCGAACTATGACCTAGAACTATGACCTATGGAACTATGACCTATGGAACTGTGACTTGTGGAACTAAGCCCTCTGGAACTATGTCCTTTGGAACTCTGACCTTTAGAACTACACCCTGTAGAACTATGACCTGTGGAACTGTGACCTGTGGAACTATGACCTGTGGAACTACGCCCTCTAGAAATATGCCCTGTGGAACTACGCCCTCTGGAACTATGACCTTTGGAACTACGCCCTCTGGAACTATGACCTGTGGAACTACACCCTATGGAACTATGACATGTGGAACTATGCCCTCTGGAACTACGCCCTCTAGAACTATGACCTCTGGAACTATGACCTGTGGAACTATGACTTGTGGAACTACACCCTTTAGAACTAGGCCCTCTGGAACTATGACTTGTGGAATTGTGACCCGTGGAGCTATGACTTGTGGAACTACACCCTCTGGAACTATCACCTCTGGAACTACGCCCTCTAGAACTACGCCATTTGGAACTACGACCTATGGAACTATGCCCTCTAGAACTACGCCCTATGGAACTATGACCTCTGGAGTATTCCCTTTGGAACTATGACCTTTGGAACTACGCTCTATAGAACTATGTCCTCTAGAACTATACCCTCTAGAACTATGACCTCTAGAACTATGCCCTGTGGAACTATGACCTGTGGAATTGTAACATGTGGAACTATGACTTGTGGAAATACGCCCTCCAGAACTATGAACTGTGGAACTTTGACCTGTGGAACTATGCCCTCTGGAAATATGACCCATGGAACTGTGACTTGTGGAACTACGCCCTGTGGAACTATGACATCTAGAACTACACCCTCTGGAAATATGACCTATGGAATTGTGACCTGTGGAACTATGACATGTGGAACTACGCCCTATGGAACTATGACCTGTGGAACTATGCCCTCTGGAACTATGACCTGTGGAACTAAGCCCTCTGGAACTACCCCTTCTGGAACTATGCCCTCTGTAAATATGACCTATGGAATTGTGACTTGTGGAACCACGCCCTCATGAACTATGACCTCTGTAACTCTGACCTCTAGAACTACGCCCTGTAGAACTAGGACCTGTGGAACTGTGACCTGTGGAACTATGACCTATGGAACTACACCCTTTGGAAATATGACTTGTGGAACTATGCCCTCTAGAACTATAACCTATGGAACTACGCCCTCTGGAACTGCGCCCTATGGAACTACGCCCTCTGGAACTATGACCGATGGAACTACGTCCTCTTGAACTATGACCTATGGAACTACGCCCTCTAGGAATACGCCCTCTGGAAATATGACCTCTCGAACTGTGACTTGTGAAACTACACCCTTTGGAACTACTCCCTCTTGAACTACGTCCTTTGGAACTATGCCTTCTGGAACAATGCCCTATGGAACTATGACCCGTGGAACTATGCCCTCTGGAACTATGACTTGTGGAACTATGCCCTCTGGAACTATGACTTGTGGAACTACGCCCTCTAGAAATAGGCCCTCTAGAACGATGACCTGTGGAATTGTGACCTGTGGAACTATGACCTATGGAACTATGCCCTCTGGAAATATGACCTCTGGAACTACGACCTTTGGAACTACACCCTTTGGAACTATGACCTGTGGAACTACGCCCTCTGGAACTACGCCCTTTGGAACTATGAACTCTAGAACTATGACCACTAGAACAATGCCCTTTGGAACTACGCCCTTTGGAACTATGACCTCTAGAACTATGCCCTCTGGAACTATGCCCTCTGGATCTATGACCTTTGGAACTATGACATCTAGAACTATGCCCTGTGGAACTATGACCTATTGAACTGTGACATCTGGAACTACGACCTGTGGAACTACGCCCTCTAGAACTATGACATTTGGAACTTTGACCTTTGGAAATACACCCTATGGAACTATGACCTATGGAACTATGCCCTCTAGAGCTATGACCTCTGGAACTATGACCTCTAGAACTATGCCCTCTGGAACTATGACCTATGGAATTGTGACCTGTGGAACTATGACTTGGGGAACTATAACCTCTTGAACTATGACTTGTGGAACTACGCCCTCTGGAACTATGACCTGTGGAACTATGCCCTCTGGAACTACGCCCTATGGAACTATGACTTATGGAACTGTGACTTGTGGAACTACACCCTCTGGAACTATGATCTCTGGAACTTTGACCTCTAGAACTACGCCCTGCAGAACTATGACCTGTGGAACTGTGACCTGTGGAACTATGACCTGTGGAACTATGCCCTCTGGAACTATGACCTGTGGAACTACGCCCTCTGGAACTATGACCTCTGGTACTACGCCTTTTGGATCTACGCCCTATGGAACTATGACCTATGGAACTATGCCCTTTGGAAATATGACCTGTGGAACTACGCCCTCTGGAACTATGACCTTTGGAACTATGACTTGTGGAACTACGCCCTCTAGAACTATGACCTCTGGAACTATGACCTCTAGAACTATGCCCTGTAGAACTACGCCCTATGGAACTATGACCTATGGAACTATTCCCTCTAGAACTATGACCTGTGGAACTATGCCCTATGGAACTATGACCTGTGGAACTACGCCCTCTAGAACTAAGCCCTCTAAAACTATGACTTATGGAACTATGACCTGTGGAACTGTGACTTGTGGAACTTCACCCTCTAGAATTAGGCTCTCTAGAACTATGACCTGTGAAATTGTGACCTGTGGAACTATGACCTGTGGAACTACGCCCTCTGGAACTATGACTTGTGGAACTACACCCTCTGGAACTACGCCCTTTGGAACTATGACCTGTGGAACTACGCCCTCTAGAACTATGACCTCTGGAACTATGCCCTCTGGAACTATTCCCTTTGGAACTATGACCTCTGGAGCTACGCCCTCTGGAACTACGCCCTCTAGAACTATGACCTTTGGAACTATGACCTCTAGAACTATGCCCTATGGAACTATGACTCGTGGAACTGTGACCTATGGAACTATGACCCGTGGAACTATGCCCTCCAGAACTATGGCCTGTTGAACTTTGACCTGTGGAACTACGCCCTGTGGAACTATGACCTGTGGAACTGTGACTTGGAGAACTACGCCCTCTGGAACTATGACTTGTGGAATTGTGACCTGTGGAACTATGACCTGTGGAACTACACCCTCTTGAACTATGACCAGTGGAACTGTGACGCGTAGTTCCAGAGGGCATAGTTCCACAGGTCATAGTTCCAGAGGGCGTAGTTCCATAGGTCATAGTTCCACATGTCACAATTCCACAGTTCATAGTTCCAGAGGGCGTAGTTCTACATGTCATAGTTTTAGAGGTCATAGTTCCAGAGGGCGTAGTTCCACAAGTCACAATTACACAGGTCATAGTTCTAGAGGGCATAGTTCCACAGGTCAATGTTCCACAGGTCATAGTTTTGTAGGGCGTAGTTCCACAGGTCATATTTCCACATGTCACAGTTCCACAGGTCATTGTTCCACAGGGAATAGTTCTATAGGTCATAGTTCCAGAGGTCATAGTTCCAGAGGGGGTAGTTCCAGAGGGCATAGTTCCAGAGGTCATAGTTCCAAAGGGTGTAGTTCCAAAGGGCGTAGTTCTAGAGGTCATAGTTCCATAGGGCATAGTTCTAGAGGGCATAGTTCCACAGGTCATAGTTCCAAAGGGAATAGTTCTAGAAGGCGTAGTTCCAGAGGTCATAGCTCCAGAGGGCGTAGTTCCATAGGTCATAGTTCCACAGGTTACAATTCCATAGGTCATAGTTCTAGAGGGCCTAGTTCTAGAGGGTGTAGTTCCACAAGTCACAGTTCTAGAGGTCATGGTTCCAGAGGTCGTAGCTCCAGAGGGCGTAGTTCCACAGGTCATAGTTCCACAGGTCACAATTCCACAGATCATAGTTCCAGAGGGAGTAGTTCTAGAGGTCATAGTTCCAGAGGTCATAGTTCCATAGGGTGTAGTTACACAAGTCACAGTTCCACAGGTCATAGTTCCAGAGGGCGTAGTTCCACAAGTCATAGTTCCAGAGGGCATAGTTCCATAGGTCAAAGTTCCACAGGTCATAGTTCTAGAGGGAGTAGTTCCACAGGTCATAGTTCCACATGTCATAGTTCCACAGATCATAGTTCCACAAGGCATAGTTCTAGAGGTCATAGTTCTAGAGGTCATAGTTCCAGAGGGCATAGTTCTAGAGGGCATAGTTCCAGAGGTCATAGTTCCAAAGGGCGTAGTTCCATAGGGCATAGTTCCAGAGGTCATAGTTCCAGAGGGTGTAGTTCCAGAGGGTGTAGTTCCATAGGTCATAGATCCAAAGGGCGTAGTTCCAGAGGGCGTAGTTCCATAGGTCATAGCTCCAGAGGGCATAGTTCCACAGGTCATAGTTCCATAGGTCACAATTCCACAGGTCATAGTTCCAGAGGGCCTAGTTCTAGAGGGTGTACTTCCACAAGTCACAGTTCCAGAGGTCATAGTTCTAGAGGGCATACTTCCACAGGTCATAGTTCCACAGGTCACAATTCCATAGGTCATAGTTCCAGAGGGCGTAGTTCTAGAGGTCATAGTTCCAGAGGGCGTACTTCCACAAGTCATAGTTCCATAGGTCATACTTCCAAAGGGTGTTGTTCCACAGGTCATAGTTCTGGAGGGTGTAGTTCAACAGGTCACAGTTCCACATGTCACAGTTCCATAGGTCATAGTTCCACAGGACATAGTTCTAGAGGTCATAGTTCCAGAGGGTGTAGTTCTAGAGGTCATAGTTCCAAAGGGCGTAGTTCCAAAGGGCATAGTTCCAGAGGTCATAGTTTCAGAGGGTGTAGTTCCAGAGGGCGTAGTTCCACAAGTCATAGTTCCAGAGGGCGTAGTTCCAGAGGGCGTAGTTCCAGAGGTCATAACTTCAGAGGGCGTAGTTCCATAGGTCATAGTTCCACAGGTCACAATTCCACAGGTCATAGTTCTAGAGGGCCTAGTTCTAGAGGGCGTAGTTCAACAAGTCACAGTTCCAGAGGTCATAGTTCCAGATGGCGTAGTTCCACAGGTCATAGTTCCAGAGGACGTAGTTCCACAGGTCATAGTTCCAGAGGGCGTAGTTCCAGAGGTCACAGTTCCACAGGTCATAGTTCTACAGGGTGTAGTTCTACAAGTCATAGTTCCAGAGGGCGTAGTTCCACAATTCATAGTTCCACAGGTCATATTTCCAGAGGTCATAGTTCTAGAGGGCGTAGTTCCATAGGTTATAGTTCGAGAGGGCGTAGTTCAACATGTCATAGTTCGAGAGGGCGTAGTTCCGCAGGTCATAGTTTGAGAGGGCGTAATTCCACATGTCATAGTTCTAGAGGGCGTAGTTCCATAAGTCATAGTTCCACAGGTCACAGTTCCACAGGTCATAGTTCTACAGGGCATAGTTCTAGAGGTCAGAGTTCCAGAGGTCATAGTTCCAAAGGGCATAGTTCCACAAGTCACAGTTCCACAGGTCATAGTTCCACAGGTCATAGTTTCAGAGGGCGTAGTTCCAGAGGGCATAGTTCTAGAGGGCATAGTTCCAGAGGGCGTAGTTCCACAGGTCATAGTTCCAGAGGGTGTAGTTCCACAAGTCATAGTTCGATAGGTCACAATTCCATATGTCATAGTTCCAGAGGGCGTAGTTCTAGAAGTCATAGTTCCAGAGGTCATAGTTTTAGAGGGTGTAGTTCCACAAGTCACAGTTCCACAGGTCATATTTCCAGAGGGCGTAGTTCCACAGGTCATAGTTTTGGAGGGTGTAGTTCCACAGGTCATAGTTCCATATGTCACAGTTCAAAAGGTCATAGTTCCAGAGGGCGTAGTTCTATAGGTCATAGTTCTATAGGGCGTAGTTCTAGAGGACTTAGTTCCAGAGGTCATAATTCCAGAGGGTGTAGTTCTAGAGGGCGTAGTTCCACAGGTCATAGCTCCAAAAGGTGTAGTTCCATAGGGCATAGTTCCACAGGTCATAGTTCCACATGTCACAATTCCACGGGTCATAGTTCCAGAGGTCCTAGTTCTAGAGGGCGTAGTTCCACAAGTCACACTTCCACAGGTCATAGTTCCATAGGTCATAGTTCCATAGGACGTAGTTCCAGAGGGCGTAGTTCCAGAGGATGTAGTTCCACGGGTCATAGTTCTAGAGGGCGTAGTTCCACTGGTCATAGTTCCAGAGGGCGTAGTTCCATAGGTCATAGTTTCAAAGGGCGTAGTTCCAAAGGTCATAGTTCCAGAGGGTGTAGTTCCACAGGTCATAGTTCCACAGGTCACAGTTCCACAGGTCATAGTTTTACAAGGCGTAGTTCTAGAGGTCAGAGTTCCAGAGGTCATAGTTCCAGAGGGTATAGTTCCACAAGTCACAGTTCCACAAGTCACAGTTCCACAAGTCATAGTTCCACAAGTCACAGTTCCACAAGTCATAGTTTCAGAGGGCGTAGTTCCAGAGGGCGTAGTTCCAGAGGGCATAGTTCCACAGGTCATAGTTCGAGAGGGTGTAGTTACATGGATTCTTCAAGTTTGGAGTCATCAGGTGAATGATGTACAACCTTTCTGTGTCTGAATACTGTTCACCATCAATACTCAGATATGAAATTTTTGATACGAGGGAAGATTTCACCTTCGCTCCTCGATAACGATGCCAAAATGTTATCACTCTGTAAATTGCCTTGGGTGAGGAAGAAAATCAAAAAGTTAACCAAAAACCAACTTAAGTCTGGAAGCTAGCCCTTCCAACCCAGAGGGGTCTCTCTCTCTTCAAATCAATCACTGAAAGGATTGATTTGGTATTTCGTCCAAAGGCTATATCTCTAAGATGAAATTGGATTTATTGAGTTGGTGGCAATGTGGAAAGAAAGTTCATTGGGCAATGGAGTCACAAAAAAGTCAGAAATCAATGAAGGTTTATTGGATACTTGGTAGATTGAAAAGTGACTTATCAGAGGCAAGATAGAGAGAACTACTTTAGGCCAATTAGATGTCGTTGTAGATAGAATATCACAGAGAAAAGAAATAACCCCTTAGGTCATCTAACAAGGATTAATCCCAAGGTAATTATGGTAGAAAGACAACTAAAATTACATGCAACAGAGCATCAGATGCAGATGAATTCTGATA
>SNQJ01S0282071.1:0-11153 GCA_010110895.2 Picea sitchensis
AGTAGAATTTAAATTATGATTTTATAAGCATTTTCAATTTCCAATTTGAATTATTAATAATAGGAATAGTTTAGTTTATGTTACGAAATTTCCATTCTAGATATAGATTGCAATTTTAATTCAAAGTGTGAGTTTGAGTTAAGTTTTTAGTTATAAGTATCTAATGGTATGAATTTGCTTACATTACCATAAGAGTGCATTTGAATTAAATAGAATAATGTTTTCTTATCATTGATGATTAATGCATAAATTGAGAGATCACATGGATTTTCAGGATAGTTTATATTTCTTCTATGATGGCTAAGATCTCGTTAGATTGCTTGATTCATACCTTTCATTTCTCCATAGAAGTTAATATTGAAATTATTCCTCTTGAGCTATCACTAATTGTTAGATTCCATCGTGATGTCATAAGACACTGAAGACATAATCATCATCATTATATTTGAGTTTCTTGTTATTGTAGATTAAGAATAATTGTCGATTAATCTTTGAATATTGTTATGATGTTTTTAATTCAATAGGTTAAGATTTCCCTTTGTAGATTAGAAGTAATTATGAGCTTTATCTTAAGAATAGAGTTCACTTTCTTAATAGTTTAATTAGTTACCTTTTGAGTAGTTTTGATTAGTTTACTTGTTGAATAAGTTTTCATAGGTTAGTTATTTGATTGCTTATTTGCTTACTTGTTATTGCTCATTGATTTTTAATAGATTAATTAGATTAGTTTGTTGTTGCTATTGTTCATTAAGTTGAATAGATTAAATACATGGCTTGCTTCTGCTCATTATATTGATTAAGTTAACTTGTTCATTTTAGGGTTTTCATTTACTTCTTTAGGACAATCCATCGATCCATTGTTTAAAAGTTACTTAGGGTAAATAGTTTAAGTTCCTTGATAGGGTTTTCTCATTGATAGTCTTTGCTTAAGTATATTATCCCTCAGATAACCCATTTCCATGAATTAGAAAGACTATACTACCTCTAGCCTTTTGTCTTTGGCACATATAGTGTTACAACTCTAAATTTCACTTACCGGTTGACAATTTAATTGAGAGTTTTTACTGTGTTTTTAGTACATATATAACACCATCAATATGAAACAAAATATATATATCAAAATGAAAGAAGTACATCAATGCAATTACCTCAAGGTGTATATGCACTCCTCCTTTCCCCTTACTCGTTTCTCCTCCTCATATTTTCAACCATGCTAGGAAACCTGACAGCAACAGATGCAGGATGGAATAGTACGTCTAAATTTAGACAACATGTATCTGTAAATGATTCCCAGATGCCCAAGATTAACATTCACTTATATATATTCTCAGAGAGACTCGAGAGGAAGCCTAGATATTATAGAGACCAATGGATATTCTAATGTTGTGATTTCCAAGGCTCATGCTTGGGAACCGGCTCATCCCCTAACTCATCTCTTGAGAATTCCCTCAAATCCTAGAAGATGCAGGTTGCTTATTTGTCAGGTGATAACAATGTTGCCAGTTTTCCATAGATGATGAGTGACACCCTTCAAAAACTATCTAAAACTTTATTTGAAGGCTATTTTTTGGCTTGCATCTTCTACTATGCTCCTCCTTATAATGTATGGTGTAAATTAAGGCTATAACATATTTCTTCTTGGATTTAGCTATAAGGTCATCCAAGTAAAGATAAGATGAGGAATGGGTGAATCATGAAGATATAATTATACCTTTGGAGAGGAGGTGAAAACCAACATTTTAGGTAGAAGTCGCGATTATCATGAAGTTCCCTCTGATTGTGGTAAAAGTGGTTTTGTACTCATCAATGTGGTGAATCTGGATCTAGTTGTATCCAAAGAACTCATCCATGAAAGACAAGGGACCCAAGTCCACTGCACATTACGCCGATAATGACTATGGCCAGTGATGGATGGAGATTGGGAAATGTGTTTCTTTGGTAGAGATTGATTTAAGTCCAAAGTCAAAGTAGGCAAGGGAAATTATATATCATTGGGTATTTGGAATCTTGGAGAGTTTGAATAGAGTATGGGCACTTTATACCACCTTTAACCACAATATATATTATTTCACTTTATCAACAATTTTCAATGGTTTTATCATCAATGTATAATCTATGAATTCATTCAATATATAATGCCATCATAAGCATGTAATCCTTAGCGACCCAACAATAGATTCTAGATTACAACTTGTTATTTATCTTAAAATTAAATAGGATGGAAACCATGGAATGATTTCTTATATATATATCAACAGATTCATTCATAGGAAGCACCAACTACAGATTCTCCAGTGAAGTGCAACCCCTATTTATAGGCTCCAACTGAAGGAAGCTACAAATCCTTAGATTCTCCAACTCCAACCCGAGGAAGGAGGGCTACAACCCCGATTCTGGCTCCAGCTCCGATTCTTAGGCTGTGAAGGAAGATGCCAACCCCTTTTCCTTACCACATATAAGCCACAGTTTAAGTGTATGCCAACTTTCACTGCAAAATCCAACTCCTTTATCCTTGCCATTCTCTTTGCCACTATCCACATCAGCACATCCAAATTGTCACTATCAGATACCTCCAAAGCGAGATCTTCTCACATGGATCATATACTAGGGAAACCTCTCAACTAGATGTCCAATAAACACATGCCTCAACCAATCATGATAGAACATCACAACATATTATCACAAGATATGTATCTCAGCCATGTACCAACTGTATACCATGCACCATGTGTGGAGAAGTAAAAATGCAGCATTTTTTTGAAGAATGTTGCACCTAATATTGTAGGGAACTTGTTTGACTATATTCCCAAACAAATGTATATTTAAGAAAGCACCATTTATTGGAAATCTTTGCTTGTAGATGTGATCGATTATTTAAGCATGAAATGGACTCTCCATGGTAGAAATTTGATTTGAAAAATCTGCTTTCCTGTGTGAAGCGGAGATATAACTAGTTAGTTGGTGGCTTCGCCTTTTCACTTCAGCTAAGGAGGGATTTTCGGAGTAAATTAATTTGGTAGAAACTGTGGCTGGCAGAATGCTGCAGGGCTAAACCCAGATCAAATTTTGGGAGCGGAAAAGTGAGCTCTCTTGGAATAGATAGGTGGTGAGTTATCAGAATGATTCAATGCTACTTTGGCCAGAGATAAAGGTCAGGAGAGGAGGTTGTTCGAAGACACATTTGGCCTCATTTTAAAAAGTAAAATTTGAGGGATTTTTTAGCACACATCATCAGAATTCAATTCCACTTTGGGAGAACAGGATCAAAAATTGTGGAAGGCTAGGCTACACTTCATCAACTTTCAACCAATGTTTGAGACCAAAAGATAGAGATTGACTTCATCTTGAGGGATCTTCCTAGTTTTTTGTAAATCTAGTTTACTTTCTATTTTAGAAAATCTGAGAGGATGCTTATTTTGGGATCACAGACTTTGATGTAAAACTGGAAATCTCTGATTTAATACACTTATTGGGGGTTCAAGTGGACATTTTGGCTATGTGCTGACACTATCTTGCCATATGAATGGCAGTTTTCTTTGGTCCATTTATATATCAGTTTGTCCACATTTTTCCATTACTCTATATTTAATTCTATTTAGTTTAGTTGTTCAGAACTGTCATCTTCTGACATAGCTCATGGATATGAATTAGATCTTCTTTGTATTCTTTTATAACCCTACAGATCTGTACTTGGTTATCTTGAATTTTTTCTTCAGCCATGATTATTTCGCATGGCGATATCTAGTTTCTAGAGCCTTTGGTTTATTCAGTGCAGAGCCATGTGTCACTGCACAAGACTTCTGGGTTTATCCCATTGTTCGAACACTTGATTGTTAGTGATTTATTAAGTTACCAAGCATCATTAGCCTACAACCCTAAGGATTTTCTTGGGTGATAACAAATTGGCGTTATTTATTAGGGAGAGGGATATTGGGCTCGACTTCAGCAGGAGATGACATAGATCCATCTTTGATGATGGAATGAGAAGCACAGACGTTATTTAGTTTGTAATCCATCTATCTGAAGATCCATGAAGATTAGATTAAAATCCATTTTTCATAAAATTGTTGGTGACTCAACTGGTATGAAATGAACAAGATCTTAGCAAAGATGTATGCATTACGTGATTTTTCAAATATTTCTGGTTACCCTCATCCGGTACCTACTAGAGATGAATGGGAGCGTAGTATTCCAAGATTTCGTGGAATGAAGTGGGAAGTACCAGCTGAACATTTGTTGTTGGATTCAGCTTTGTTAAGTAGAAACTTGAAGAATTATACGTAGGGATGTTCAAAATCAAAGAGGTACATTTCAAATTTTCATTAGAAGGAGTTACTCTTAAGCTAGTGTTAAATTCTCTTCCAGAGTGAAATTAATGCATCTTTGTGATTTCCGAGTATCAATTCCTTTTGTAAAGAGATATATTCAATTGACCTTCTCTATCCTGAATGTTGTCCTGATTTCAATTTGTTGAATAAGAGATAGGATAGTTATGTGAGAGAATATGCTACAGTAGGAGATGCTTCTCGTCATGAACAAGATATTGATGATCTGTAGGATGATGGCCATAGTATAGATGCTTTAAACATTACACCAAATACATCCACTTCCGTTGGTTTTCAAGATCATGGTGCCTCCTTGCAAAATTGAAAGATGATGAAAGCGGATTGAAAGTTCAACGGTCAGAAGTATTATGGAACGGCAATGGGTATTGAGACAACCCACATCTTCCAGTTGGGGACCAAGGGAGTTGCAGTAGCCATGAGGAACAAGATTTGCAGGGACTGCCTAATCTTCAATTTGAACACCAGAAAGATCTTCTTTCTCCTTATGAATATTCTATTTCAAATTATGATGAGGAGCGAGGTGAGGTTTTTCCAAATCTATTTCATGATGTTATTGTTGATCCACCTTTATTCAAAGCTTCATCCTGCATGCATTGGGATCTTATCTTCAGTCCTCCTATATTCGACCAATCACAATGAGAGAAATGTTAAAGGTTGCAGAGCCTTTTCGCTAAAATTTCATTAAAGCTCTTATTTTCAGTGAGAGACATGATCAAAAGTATGCATGTTATTGATGCTTATGATGAATCTAGCCAAAGAGATATTTCTAGTCTTAGTATATCACTTAAAGTGTGGAAATTGTTTTGTTGTAATCCAAGCCGGCCATATCATCTTAGTAGAAAATGGATTATAGAGTATAGATGCGAGGAGGAAAGCGAAAGGTTCAGATCAGCTGCTAAACTTGCATTTTTCTCTAAGAAAGGTTGAGCAGTTCGCATTCAGCACTAAGATAAGTGAAAGTAATCAACAGCTTAAATATAGCCAGTTGGATCAACAACTCAAAGAAGTATTCTTTCATGATTTTTATGACCCTAACTACAAACCTATTTGGAGTTTATGAGCAACATAAATATCAAAACATTTTTATCAGACGAGGGACAATTTTGCTTCTATTATCAACTATATTTCTACGATAGAAACACCATATTTTGGAGTTAAGATCAAGAAACAGGTTTAATTAAATCGGAGTTTAAACGCTAGAACGTGGAAGCATGCTTTTACTTGATCAATATACTTCTATTGGTTAGATGTAGGAGTAAAAAGAAAAATAAGCTCGTCCCTCTGAGAAACATTGATCGCTTTCAGTTATTGTTGAATAAAACTGACGAGGGATATACAAGCTACATAGGGGATTAGTTCTAAAAGAATGAAATGACTCAAGTTCTTCTTACAACTCTCCATTTGGTCACCTACTCTAAAATCCCCTTTGATTGCTAAAATGTATACGTGGCATTCTCTGCAATACAAAATAATAAAATTAAAATTTTTTTATTTTTGTTATATTTTCTTTATGTGGAGTCGCTAGATGATATTTATGAAAATCTCATCAAAAAAGAAAAGTGAACTTGAATCCTGTCTAGATCAAGCATGTGCTTCTTTAAGACAACAACATTTTGTCAATTATATTATGGATATTATACAACAATTGGTGCATGTTTTCAAGAGTCCATCTTGAAATCTGGAATCTATCTCCAATAATAACATGTCACATGTGGTGCCTTATTATATAGGTCATGAGTTTCCGATTTGTAATTTTTGTTCCTCACTTCTGATTCCCTATACTAAATCTATGTGTAGTCTGTTTTTAGACTTACACGTTAGCTTCCTATTAGAAAATACATTTGGCTTCTTTATACTCTGATAAGACCAGAAAAATCAAATAGATCATCTAAAAGAGCAGATTCTGCATACAAATGCTTTGTCAATAAAGATGTTAAATTGGATGGGTGTCAAGAAGTGTTATACTGAATTATATCAACATGGAGCAATAGGAGTTGGTCGAATTGCCATTGACTATTGGTGAGAATCGAGAGGGGTACTCCTGGTGGTAACATCAGTAACCACAGGTTTCAAGCCGCTGCTTAAGCTTGTCTCAAGTATAGGCGATACTGAGATGGAGTCTCAACAAAAAGATTTTGTTCAGCAAATGATGGTCTCATTACATGGTTCTCCTTCACTCAAAATAAAAAGGAAAATTGCATTGTTAGGTGGTGAGAAATGCAAAGCGACATTTGATTATGTTAGTAGGAGTGTTCAAACATTACAAGGACTCTGACGCGTCTTAAGGAACTATCCGCCGAAAATGAAGAAAATTGGTGAAGTTCTCTTGGTCATCATTAAAATTTGTTGGTGAATGAACTCTGAAACCTTAGCCAAGTGCCTAAAATGATAGCCATCATAAATGTTGATATGGCACATAATGTCATGAGGGATTTCATTATAACATGTTAAAAGGTTTCATCTGGATTCTCACGGAGAATGAAAGCTCTGAATGTTGTGATGTCATATTTGAATTAGAATAGAATTGATGTTTCTTCTATGCATCAAGTTCAATTAGTAGGTATGAGTCAAAACCTTTTTGAAATCCCTCTGGTAAATTCTGGGTCCAAATCCGTTCAAGTGGTAGGGGATGGTCGATACTCCAGTTTGGAAAGCAAACTTATCATACATGTGTGCATTTTAACTCTCAAATAGCTTAAATCCGGGTTTTTTGATCAATACTTGAACAATTATTGGATCAAAACTCGTTCACAGGTTTGTTGAGTCACAGTTCTTGCTTAGTCTCTTCCTAATTAACTGAAGGTTACCTATATTCTCTGTGTATTTAAGATTTCATTTACACTCGAACTCTAAGTTTTGCCAATAACCGTTGAGTCTGTTCTCATACCGCGGAGTTAACTTGCTTGAATCAAGTATTAAAACTTTCAAAGTTTGTCTTTCGTCCTCAATAGCGTTTTTAGTTATAGATTTGGTCATTAATTTAACTCATAGGTCAAAATTCTGACTCATGTCTTCTGCTGAAAAACACTCATGTTGTTGAGTCATAGTTTTAGACATTTGTCAAAACTAAAGGCTTATTATGTCATCAAACCCTTGATTTGAGTCTTACTATACTACCCAATTCTATTGATGAATCATAGTTTGTTATTGAGTTCAGTCTCTTGTTGAGTCACACCTTTTTGACCCTTGGCCTATCTGTTCATCAATTGCATGCATAATCCATGGATTTGAAGGACCCATCAAGCTATTGAAAGTTGGCACAACTTGAAGCGTTCGAAACAAGTCAAGTTAAAAGAATGCACAACTATGGGTAGAAGCGTTGGAAGCTTTATGACTGAGAGTCAAGAAGTCAAAGAAACATGAGGAAGAGACACAACAGTTACACAACATTTTTGTTGAAATTCGATAGGAGGTTTACAGTCTGACTCTCTTTACTTATTTTCTATTTATCCAGGTTATTCTGATGCCGAGGTTGCCAGTTAAATCGAGGTCAAGAGTTTGTCTTTGTTTCGCTTTTGAGAAATGAGTAGGATATTGATAATGCAATCATCAGATGGCAGGAAAAACTCTTGGGAGTAGACCCATTGATGTAATTGGGCTGCAAATCAAGATCCTCAAAATCGGGTAACGACAAAAGCGGACCCTCGAGAGGTAAATTTTTCTTCAAATCATCAAATAAATGCACTTCAATAATAGTAGTCACGGATCACAACATTTGGTGGAACTCTGAGGTATGTGGAAATAGGAGGCCGACAAAAGGTTTCACATAAGATTTAAAATTCTGACTTGTGCTTCAGCTCCATGAATACTTAGAGATTTATACATGCGTGACATAAAGGTTTATTTCTATACTATTTGACTAAGACAAAACTCCCACCCGGTGTAGAAGATTTGGAATTTTAATAATTAGTTGTTGAAGGCAGAGGAAGCAAATAAGCTAATTATGAAACAACAAAGTAGAATAGGGCAGAGCACAAAAGGTAGTAGCGAAGTGTATTTTGCCAGTCGAAGTTTTCTTAGTCCTCGCCTAATTAGGCAGAAGGTTACCTACTTTCATTCTACAATGTGTTTAAAAGATTTTCATTACATTTGAACTCCAAGTTTTGCCAATAGTAGTTGAGTCTATTCTCATACACATGATTAACTTGCTTGAATCAAATGTTAAAACTTTAAGTTTTCTTTAAGTCTCGGCGCTGCACTCTGAATTCTGATTTGGTATTAATTTAACTCCACGAGGTCAAAGAGCCGACTCCTTAATGTACAAGAAAAACCTCCTACATTGTTGAGTCATAGTTTTAGACATTTGTCAAAACTAAAGGCTTATTATGTCATCAAACCCTTGATTCAAGTATTACTATACTACCCAATTCTGTTGATGAATCATAGTCTGTTATTGAGTTACAGTCTCTTATTGAGTCACTGTACGATACAGCCCTACTGTTCATCAATTGCATTACATGAAATCCCACGGATTTGAGGAACACATCAAAACATTGAAAGAGTTGTACAACTTAAGAAGCATTCAAAGAGAATAAGTCAAGTTAAGAAAAATGCACAACTAATGGATAGAAGCGTTGGAGCTTTATGACGAAGAGTCAAAGAAATTCGAAACGAGAGAACCTGGCAGTTACTTTTCTATAGCATTTTTGTTGGCGATCTCAACCCAGAGGTTACATATGCATCTCTCTTTGCTTGTTTTTTCTATTTATCCAGGTTGAGTTTACAGATGCAGATCTCTTTGCTTGTTTTTCTATTTTATCTAGGTTGTTCAGATGCAAGGGTTATGTAGGATCAAAATTTGGCAGGTCAAGGGGATTTGGCTTTGTTTCCTTTAGAAATCAATAGGATGCTGATAATGCAATAAATCAGATGACAGGAAAAAATATTGGGAGTAGACCGATTCGGTGTAATTGGGCTACCAAATCAATCTCTAGAAATCAGAGTGACGACAAACAGACCTCAGAAATGCAATTTGCTTCAAATGCATCAAATAAATACTTCAGCCAATAGTAGTGCAGATCACAACATTTCAGCTGGAACTACAGCTGTGGGAACAGGAGGCCAGCAAAAAATTTCACATAAGATTCCAAGTTACAGCTTGTGGCTAGCTCATGAATACTTGAGATTATACATGGCAACATAAAAGGTTTATTTATGTGCCATTTGACTAAGATAGAACTTTCGTCAGCGCAGAAGGTGGAATTTTAACCAATTAGCTGTTGAAAGACAGAGCTTTCATCAGCTAATTAGCAAACCTTAAGGCAAAATAGCTGGTGAAACCTGAGATTGGCCAGCGAAAGTGTATTTTTGCCTAGATCGAAGTTTTTCTCAACCAAACATCCTAAAAATAGTTTCTAAAGATGCATATTGAATTTACACATCAAATTCAAGATCCGGATTTGATAAAAAGGTTGTTTGATGAGGTGCCAAAGTCATATTAGACACCTATTTTTGGGGCACAGAATCAGTTGTTTTTACCAAAGATAGCAAATTCGATTCTATCATGATCAAAGCACATCTACGAGCCTTGGAAGCCTATCTGCACACATCAAAGGATCTAAAAATTCTTTGTATCTGAAGCTACTGCTATATTGATACACGATCCAGAAAAGGTTATAGAGACATGGTTGCAACTGGTGACAAATCATTTGCTCATGCTGTTTGGCCCTCTGTTTATATGGCCATGGCTTACATGGATCAGTTTGACCAAGATAAAGATGGAATGATAGAAAAATAAGGTTTCCTAGATCAAACATATGATGCATGGTCTGTTTCAAGAGTTAGTGCTTATTCTGGCGGACTATGGGTGGCAGCCCTTCAGTCAGTTGCTGCCACGGCAGATGAAGTTGGTGATAAAGCTTCTGGAGAACATTTTCAAGCTAAATTTCAGAAGGAAAAAACTGTGTATGAGAAGCTGTGGAATGGCTCATACTTCAACTATGATAGCAGTAACAATAGTTTAAAATTTCCAGTTGGGCATTTGGTTAGAAATTCCACATTTCTAGGATATATCTAGCACGTGATATCTTTGAGTCTTGAAAGCAACAAATTGAAGATAAATTTAAATCCTTAAGATGCTTGTGATATAAATTGTTCAATATTGAGGGAACAATATGCAGATTTTAATTTAGCAAAAGACAAGTGGCAGCAGCTCTGAAGACAAGTGGCAGAGTTTTCAGAAACAAAATTTTAAGGGATCTTGTAAATAGCCAAAGACATAAATGCAGGTTATAAACATTGCTGGGATTGAAAAGGCTGAATGACTCCATGGCCCAATACTAAAGGCACCATGTTTTCTAGGTTCTTGGAGACCTCGCAGGGAGGTCTTTATCCCAGTTGGAGCCAGATGTTAGCGATAAAAAATGCACTGACATTTTTGAAAGAATGATGCATAATCTTGTACGGAAAATTTGAATAGCTTACCAGGATCCAAATGCAGATTTGAAAGCACCATTGGAAAGCTTAGGATTTGTAGATGTCGATCGATTATTTAAGCATGCAAAATAGACTCTCCATGATTGCGAAATTTGATTTTGAAAAAATCTACGCTTTCACCAGCGCAAAAGGCAGAATTATAACTAGTTAGCTGGTGAAAGCTCTGCCTTTCACCAGCTAAGGAGAGGATTTTTGGGTAAATTAGCTGGTGAAAGCTTGTAATGACCAAAATACTCAAAATTTCACCCAGATCAGAAATTTTCGAGCCAGAAAGAGATGAAACCTCTTGGAATAGATAGGTGGTGAATTATCAAGTCAGATTTAAATGCTACTTTTGTGAGATAAGGTCAGAGAGAGGTTGTTCAAACACAT
>SNQJ01S0282073.1:0-11153 GCA_010110895.2 Picea sitchensis
CATGACTTCTTCTGTTCTTTTTTCTTCTTCAAGATGGATTTTTAATGTGATTATTTCTTCTTCAAGTCCTTTCTCTTCTTGACCAAACCTTGCCTCAAGCTGGTTTAGATCGTTAGTTATTTCTTTAAGATGATCTGTCAATATCTTCTCTCTCATTTATGCTTCTTCCTTTTGTGCTACTATGTTGGCTTCCAAATACTACTTTTGATATTCAAGATTTTCTTCGATCTTTCTGGCTTCTTCTAGCTGATTTCTTAAGTTCTCGATGACCTATTGGGATTCTTAAAAAATGTGAACACTTTCCTTTTGTCTCATCAATTCTTTCTTGAGTGACTTGTTTCCTTCTCTTAGTTCATCTAAATAACTAATCAATTCTGCGTCATAATTGTCTTCCTTTTTAATTAGTTTTTCTGTCTTATTTCCTTCATGTAATTTTATTTCAAGATGTCCACATTTTTCACAATTAAAGAAAAGCAACATGCCTCTGGTGATTATGTACTCTTCATCTTTTGAATATGTTTGACATGGTGAACACAATTCTTCTTGATCTGTATCTGCATCTTCTTTGTAATTTTTTGAATCTGTGATGGGTGAAGAATATATATCATGTAACTTATCCCAAAGTTCTTTGGTTGATGAACATTTACCAACCTTTTCTCTTACCGGATTAGGTAGTCCTTCCCAGATGAAATCCATTGCTATTTTGTTATTTTTCTTCACTTCCTTCTTGGTTGCAATCTTTTCCCTTTTTGAACTATCATATCCTGTAACAACTGATAGCCAAATATAATGCCCCTGTGTCTATAAAAATACTTTCGTCCTTTTGCTCCACATCTCATAATTTAAACCATTATGACCCTTAAACATTGGTACTCAATTCTCAAAATAATCCATGATCTCCTTCCAATAGTTAAACTGTTTCCCAAAGGAACCGGATCTAATACCAATTGTTGAATTACTGAGAGAGGGGGTGAATCGGTAATAGAGCAATTCAACCATTTTTAATCACAAAATGAAAGTGTTATATCAATGTATAATTATCATCTAATAGTTACAGAGTAAATAAACAATGAACAAATGAGCAATCATACACATACACAGTACATCGTTGTTATTATGTGGAAACCCAAAGCGGGAGAAAACCACGTAATGTTTTTTCTTATATTCCTTTAAGAATTACATTCATTGGAAGCACCAACTTCCTTTGTTTTTCAACTACAACTAGAAGGAGGCTCCAACCCCCTAGTTTCTTAGGCTACAACCTAAGGTAAGATCCAACTCCCCAATTCTCTGGCTACAACCAAAAGGAGGCTACATCCCCCTATGTTCTCCGGCTATAACTGAAAGGTGGCTACAACCACATGTCCTTGCCCCGTACAATCTCCCTGACGTAGAAGTAGAATGATGGAACCATTGTCACACTATCACTATGAGATATACTGATGTAAACCTATACCAATCAACCTATAACAACATGTACCAATAACCCGTGCCAACATGTACCATACATCAACCTGTACCTCAATATGTACCATAAAAAAATGCATCAACCATGCACCAAACCTGTCACAATAACCTGTCCAAACAACCTGTAATCAACCTGTACCATAAACAAGTGCATCAACCATGCACCAACCTATACCTCAATCAAAATCCCTTATCAATTTCATCATCCAAATCTGATTTGTAACTATGTAATAGACTTGGTGTATATGATCACATACCTGCAAACATTCCTTAACTTTAACAACAAGAGACTAGCATTTTCATCAAACTTTACTTTAGTCTCACATGACTAATTTTGGATTAGTCAACAACCCTAACTTGAAATAATCATAGCTATGTACCTGTAAGGAATAAATATCTGAAAATAGTACACAATGTTCTTCATTTTCTTTTATCCAATTCCTCCAGGTTTCACTACTTGGAACCTCTCAAAAAAGGAGTTATATCAAAAATGGCATACCTTGTTGAATTCTGGCTTATTTTAGAGAGCAAACTTGTAGAGAGTGCCCTGCATGGAATACTTGTTGTATGGATCTGAAAATGGTACAAAAAATAATACAAACTGTACTATAACCAATACATTTTGTCTTATTGAATTTGAATCTGTTATAAATAAGTTATGACGTTTTTACCCGAAACACATGTTTTAGACTAGTTTCAGGACTAGCCACAAAACCTATTTTCCACAGAGTGTAACTCCAAAAATACAATGAACCACAAGCTGCAATTTGTATCACGGCTACTTGGATATGTTTCCTCAATAGCCTCCCAATTTCACGGTCTGAATCATTATAGAAAAACAATTATTGTGAAAATGGTGAGATGACCTGTAAATAACATACCTTAGAAAGCATCATCAAAAGAATTTATCCTCCCTTGAATTCCGTCCCTCTTTACTTCAACTTCCCTCTAAAACTCATCTTGGATATCCTTTGGTTACCTCAATCACTTGTATATATTCAATATACTCAAGTGTGTTTAAAATTAGAGAGCCTTGCCTCTTATTTATACTTTCACGTAGCTTCTTCAAGGGGTTACCTTATAACCATATTAACCCACTTTCCTTATTTTAGGGCTAACCCACTTCTAACCACTTGTCCACTTAGTAATTTATCCATTAACATTATTATTTAAATAATTTATTTTGTATCCACTTNAGTGCTAACCCACTTATAACCACTTGTCCACTTAGTAATTTCTCCATTAAATTTATTATTTAAATAATTTCTTTTGTATCCACTTTGACTACTTTGACCTTTTGGGGCTTCTAGATGACTCATGAGGGTTCTCCAACTTCACATGGCCATAACTCTCTAACCGTGAGGAGTTATGTGACGTTCCACATACCACTGGAAATGGCATGACATGTACTATCCATTTAGAATATTCTTTCCTACAAATATATCAAAACTCATACCATTATCCATCAAACAAACTTGGGTCCATTACCCAAACTATTTTGCTACTAGAATTCGTACCGGACTTTATTCAAGGGTTGACATCAATGACAACAAACCCAAATAATCAACAAAAATTGTCCCCTTTTGGCATATGGATTTTCCTTCTTCTCCCTTTCTTTCTTAACTTACACTCCTCCCAAGGATGATTGCACTTAGGCCCATGATCTCCAATAAATAAGGGATGTGAATTCTCACACCCACCCTCTTACATGAATTTAATGATTTTCTTTGGGAACACTCTACAACAAATACATGGTTATACACAATGATAATAATTTTGGGAATGTGGGTTAGATGAATACCCATGAATAATTCCCCCCTTGGACCCCTCTCTCTTGTGGAATCATAGTCCCCCATCATTTTTGTCCCTCTCGTATTGTAGCGAAAAATTATTACTTTTATTAATCTATTCAATGTACATACTACTTAATTCAGCCTCTAACCATATTAATAAATACAGGCTCTTTCCCCAAGCATATCGACTCACTAGCCTAAATGATAGTTGCACAATTACATTATAATTTGTGAGGATTAAAATTATGGATGTTACACGTCCCTACATAACTCAATATCAAATTCATTGCACAAACTCACATGGATTGAATCGTGGAAACTAGGGTGAAGGGAACCTGCCAGCATAACCTACAACTCTATCGGGTTGTCAAGGAAGGATAAATACTTTAGGAAGGCAAGTGTCTCAACAAGGTTTAGATTCAGCAAAATTTTCCCCATCTTCTGAGGGAACTTGATGCAATGGGGACCATTGCTTCCTAAGGGGTGAGGGATCATCCAGGTTGATATTGGTGGCCACCCACCTCTTCCACTTACTCATCACAATTCTCCATCTTGGTCATTTTTTTTATGAGTTTTGGGTCCTAAACTTCCAAGGATTTTTTGAGGCCCTAAACGATGTTTTTTGGCCATTTGGGGGCCTTTAGTTGTCATGCCTTTCCCACGCCCTGCCAATAATTGTACTTCTTGATTATGTCTTTCCAATGAGCTACTAAATTCCCAAAACAGATATTGTATGCAAACGTTTCACCCCCGAAAAGTTGATGCATCAACTAACCACCTTGGGGCCTGCAAACCTTTTGGTGCTTCACCTCCTAGGGTTAGGGTTTTGGACCTTTAGGGTTCTTTCTTTATGTTAAAAGGCCATTCTTGTGGCCCATTTTTTTTTATCTTTTTGTGAATGAGCATAACTGACATCTCTTTCTCTTTAGAGATAAGCTACCACCATTCTAACTAGTTTGTGTTCTATAGTATTATGTTATTTTATTCATTAATAGAAGTTGGATTTCACTGTATTCCTGTGTTCTCTGCTATATTTTTATTTGTATCTCATTTTTTTCTCAATATAATTCTGATCATCAACATTCCTAGGAAAATTGAGTTGGTTTCAATAGGAATGAAGATGTCGACCATAAAGGACAAGGTGTCCCTTGAAATCATTTGAGGACAAACCAGATATCGAACTATAATGGGGGATTAATTTGATAATTGTACGTGGGGTGTTTAATGAGGATGACACAAAACTTCCCTTAGGCAGAGCATAAATGATGGATTACAAATGGTGGCATCAAAAAAACCAATTGGACATAATGTCAAGTGGACAATCAGATATGTCAAGTGTTTGTCAAAATAGGATTGAGAATGAGTGAATGAAAATGGATAGGTAGTTGATGGAGGCAACTTGCGGGGTCATAGTGATATGTATTGAGATACATGAGGTGTTTCAATCAAATAAAAACATGGAGGAATAGGTGACTTAATGCATATGCTCCAACCAAGGGTGACTAGGACTGCAACTAGGTTCAAAGAGGCTCCATCAAATGTGATGGTATGAGTATTGGTGATTCCCATGTAAAGAATTATGTTTTTACAATTGTTAATGAATGAAAGAATGTAAAATTTTTGGATAATTTACAAACACAAAGATGGGTGCACTAATCATATGATCAAATTTCTTGTCCATGTGAGGAGATAGTAATAAGAGTGAATGGGGGAAGGGGCATATTTGACTAGGTGTCCATGGGGGTAAATGAAAGATGAATTGGAATGCATATGATCTACTAATCTCAGGGGAGATGAGAGGTTAATGAAAATGAGGTAACACATTCAGAAAAATCAACCATAAAAAATGTGAACCACTGGGAGTCTGATGGGATGGGTCCACACTATGATGAGAAAGAATTAAGAGGTTTATTATTTGATATGTAGACTATCTGGACTCTTGTCCCATGGGAATAAATATCATGGGTGTCGATAATGCAAGAGGAGATCAAACCAAGGAAAGTCATTCACGACTGAGAAAATAAAAACCTAAAGGCATACTCAATGGGAGTGATACTAGTAAAAGTAATGATCTTAGAGGGAGTGAAAACATGTCAGTTTGAATAAGTATATACTTGAAGGGATAGGGTGACTGGACCTGCCATATGCATCTAATAGATGAATAGGGTCTCGAATTAAATACTTACACACATGAAACTGAATACTCAATGTGAAAGTATTGTTGATATGAAACTTAATGGTGAAAATAGTATAAAAAATAAATCTAGTGGACTGAAATACCTATCTATTGAAGTTTGGAGGGGGAAAATGGCCCTAGGGGAAATTTTTGGGGAAAATGAATGGATCATACATTGGCAAAGGTGGAAATACCATTATTCCAACAGCACAAGCAACTCCAAAAATGGAGCATCTAAGCTCCCTCATGGACTTGGGGAAATTTTTAATAAGGCCATATAAAAGGGGGTGGGACCCACAAAGATACCTCATTTGTGATTTTCCCACTTTGTATGTGAACATGTGGAGCCCACAAAATTCTAGAGATTGTTGTTCATTCATCCATGAGTTTTTTTTAGTCAACGAGAGCTAGGTAAGGGGTCCTAACTCCACCTATCATTTCACACATTCAATTTTCAATGTAGGCGGTGAATTTAGGCCCATATGGCCCTTTTTTGAAGTGGCACATATGGTTCATGTGGGAAACCATGGAGTAGTTGTGAAGGTTTGCATGGATATTTGATGGGATCTCATGTGAATGGTGTGGTTTTTATTGGGACAACCATGCAAAATTATTAAGTGGAATTTTTTGGGCAGTTGTACAAAAGTTGTGGTTATTTCATGAATAGTCACAAAAACTATTTGGGAATTTTCTCATTGGGAAGCTACATAAATGGAGCAATTGTTCAGTGAACAATCACTAATAAATATTGTGCACCTATCCTTTATGTAGATGTGCAACTTATGCCCTTTTTCAGTGGACATTCACGCAAGAAATTCAGGTGATTTTTCACTAGCTAGTTGTGCGAACCACACGACTATGGGAGGCCAAGTCATGTGTATTGAGTGATTGAAAACAATTGACCTATGTCCTTGTTTTTGGTTTTTTGTAGGTACTGACACTATCTAATAGTCATGTAGGTGCACTTGTGTGAGAGAGATATTATGACACTTTGTGAATAAAGGTTCGTGGGGACCCTATTGTGAAACTTGAATTAGTTGGTTATGTCCTTCTCAAGTATTTTTATTGCACCTTACTATGATCCAATAAGGATCTTTTGGGGCATATCATTGATATGTGGAATCTAAACCAATGATATGACCCCAAGGGGGGAATATATGGGGTTAATTGTATATGATATGACCCAAGGTGGGGGCATATATGGGGTTAAATGTACATGTAATGGGTAAATGTATGACCCAGGTGGATCTCGGTGGTCATCTGCATTTTCAAGCCTATGGTTTTGATAAACCATGATATTCACCCTTTTGATGGGAATGTAATGTAATTCCATCTCCATTTGTTAATTACATTCATCATGTAATGATTTCATAATGGTATTATGTACATGGCTATAGTATTAATGCATCGGATCCCATTTGAACTCTGCATTTAAGCATGCTTGGGCTAGAGGATTATTGGGATGGGTGACCGCCTAGAAATTCCTAGTGTTTTACATGCCTATGGAATTTTGTAAACTTAGACCAATTTATCTCACATGTATCATGGGAATTATTCTCCTCTCACTCTCTCATATATAATTGAGGTGAAGGAGGTCCTTTGAGCATGCAATGGAGTTTGATGTAATTATTTTTGTGATTGAGTGTAGCCGACATCTCTTTCTCTTCAAAGATAAGCTACCACCAATCTAGCTAGTTTGTGTTCTACAATATTTTGTTATTTTATTCATTAACATGAGTTGGGTTTCACTGTATTTATGTGTTCTTTTCTATATTTTTGTCCGTTTTTCATTTCGTTCTCAACATAATCCATATTAGTGGTATTAGAGAAATTTTCTCCTTTTCATTTCTTAGAGCATGTCCCCAATGAGGTCACGGTATGGAGACTTGGGTCTCAAGATAAGTTCGCTTGAGGACAACTTCTCTTTCTGACCCAAGAAACCTCCCATGGAGGAAGAAAGAGAATTGATAGAGCATGAGATCCTTTCAAGACATTGCTCAAGGAATCCCTCACATAATAGGGGAACAAGATGATGGACCAATTTTCCCAGATCCTTCGACAACTACCGATGTTGACTGAGGCATCTTCGATGACTAACTATTTTGGAGGTGTGACGCCCTTCAAGGTACAAGACTATTTTCATATCCTCTTATTTGAAGGCCAAATAAATGCATATCCTTTGGAGAAATGGTTGAATATGTTGGAAGGGTATTACTCCAACCAAAAATTTTCCGATGGTGAAAATATCACATTTGCACTCCTTAAATCCCTTCACCATATCAGATCTTGGTGGGAAGGTTACTGGGAGATGTAAACCATATATGAATCTACGTCATTCAAGAGATAACCCACTTCGGAAGCCTTTGTAGATGTTCTCAAGGAGGAGTTCTACTCTATCAAAAACTATGATGACCAGTACATGAGATGGATGAATCTGCATCATGAATGAGACCAAATGGTGTCAGAGCACACTAACATATTCCATACCTTGAGCTCAAATATGGGTATAAAATACTTTGAGTGGCACCTGGTTTTGAAGTACCACAGTGGCCTACACAGGTACATCCAAATAGAGATGTATTTCTTGGAAATCTCCTAATTGGGAGTTGCTTATCAATATGCATTCAAAATCAAGAAGAAATTTAAGTAGTGAAGTAATTGGGAGTTCAGGTTTGCAAATATGCCACGACAAAAGCACGGAAAAAGAAACCCTAACTCACAGAACAAGGGACAAAGAAAGTAAATCCAACCTTGAGATAACTAGTCCAAGCCATAGGAAAATAAGGGTAATGAGAAGACAAAAAAGGACACTGGAAAGTGGTGTGAGTTCCAAAAAATTCCCTGGCACAAAATAGAGGAATGTCGCTCGAAACAATTATTTTTGGTTGAGCTTAAAGAAAAGGAGTCATACCTTGACTCACACTCTGATTCAGAATAGGGAAAGTGGATCATCGATGCAAAACCCAGTGCTACCATGATCCATATTATTTTGAGAATGAAATGAAGGAATAAATATAACAAATATATAACAAGGAAATACACATAAATATTGAAAGGACCATAGTAATACAGTAAAAATCATATCTTATTAGTGATTGTCTAGAACAAATACTATAAAATTCAAAACACACAAGCTAGCTAGAATGGTGGTATCTTATCTCTGAAGAGAGATGTGTCGACTATGCTCATTTGAAAAAAGTTGATTACAATGAGGCTCCAAAGTAATTTTTAACATAAATAATAAATAAGAAAACCCTAAACATCCAAAACCCTAACCCTAAAATATGAAACGCCAAAAGGTTTGTGGGCCCAGATTGGGGTAGTTGATACATCAACTTCCCGAGGCGGCATCTTTTGCATATAATCTTCGTTTGGTATACTTGGTACCCCATTGGAAAGGTATAGTCGAGGAGTATACATTATGAATGGACCAATAAATCCTAAAAATTTTCTATCAGGCCCTTCCAAGTCAAAAAAACGTTGTTTAGGGCCTCAAAATGGCCCCAAAAGTTTGGGACCCAAAAAGCTGAAGAAAATTTGCCAAAATGAAAATTGTAATTTGAGCTATTGGAATAGGTGGATGGTCATAGATATCCACTTGGATAATTCCTTCCCCTTAGGAAGAAATGGTCTCCATTGCATCGAGTTCCTCCATTAGATGGGGAAACTTTTGTTGAATCTTACTTACGGTGAGCCACTTGCCCTGATGAAGAAACTGCCTTGCTTTGATGACCCGATAGATTTGGATGTTCTACTCGAGAGTTCCCTGTTAGAATATAGAATATTGTGTGCTCACTTTACCATTGATGATACCCTCGTCACCCAACCATAGGCTGAAGCCACCCTCCAAGCACCTTAACCTTGACTGATAATTACTCTAGAAGCAAACCCTAGGCTAGATAGCCAAACAAGGTGTAGCGCATATTCCTCCAAGGATAGCGTACCAAAAATAGTTGATCAGATAGTCAAAACCCTAGACAAGAGATAGTCCAAGCCAACACTGAAAACTGGTTGCTCCAGGAGTTGCACCTACATCTCTCCTCCACACGTGCGCACCAAACTGGGAACTACAGAGCACACCAGTTGTTGCTCTGCAATTCTGAGATGTGTCAAATGAGAATTGGCACCATGTATTTATAGTGGTTCTGCCAAATTTTTTGGGGCTGACTTCTCCTTCTGGGTATATTTATGTTCAGTATATTATTATTGATTCTAACCAACTTCTTCTCTTGGAGGATAATAACCTAATATAAATTATCTTCTTGAGCCGACAAGACTTCTAGGGTTATTATCCAACTCATTAGGGTTTTCTCTTACTTTCCAGAGTCTCCTATTCTCTTCAAGTTCACATGTGGAGGTAAATATCTACCACAACTACCATAATATTAACACTCCCTCCTAGATAGGGAGGTATATAGGTAATGATCTTGAGCACAAAAAACATACCATTTACCCGGTAGCATCAACATAGTCATTTAGACTATCTCATGACTAGATCATGAGCATCACCATCACCATCAGCTGCATCATCTCTCGAAACCATACTTCATCTAAGTAATAAGACATGATGCAGGATCATTCAATCACACCATGGAGTGATACAAGAGTCATTCTTATAATGCTCTGAACTATTTTCCATCTGGAAAATCTATGTTCATCATTCGTCTGGATGATGATTATCTCCAATAAACTGTTGATAGTCTTCAAGGAAATTAGAACAAGAATAGAACACAACTGTGTCTATCCATAGTAGTACATAACTACAATCCAGTGGTACACGACAACACCAAGTAACACACAAGTACTTGATCAGCAATGTAGAATCACGAACAATGGAACATATCCACCACAGTAGTCTTCATCTACTGTCATACAGTATTCATAACAAACATCTGATAGCAACTTGCATATAAACAATGTTATGATATAAACTGAATCATCTGGGCCAATATTTTACTCACATCTGTGAGCTCTGAAAGAATATCTACCTCAGAGTAGAATAATGAGATACCTAGACTATTTTTCTCAAGCAAGGAAGAATAATTGTCATGCCTTCTGAACCTATATCATTCCTCACCCTGGGCCATTCTTCCTACACTAATCAAAGTGCACCCTGGAGAGAATGTATAACCCTAAGGAATGTTGATCTTGGACCATTCCCCACCCTAGGCCATTCCTCCTACACTAATCAAAGTGCACCCTGGAGAGAATGTATAAACCCTAAGGAATGTATGTCCCTGATTGTTGAGCCTAGACCATTCCCCACCTTGGGACATTCCTCCTACACTAATCAAAGTGTACCCTAGTGAGAATGTATAAACCCTAGGGAATGACTATCCAGACCATTTCCTCTAGTAACCACAAGAGGAAAAGACTATCCTGCATCAACCTCCAAAACGGACCATTCCTCATGTTAACCACAATGAGAAATCATTGTCTGGTGAGGCGAGCCAGTCTTCTTGAGTAACCCTCAAGAAGAGAGACTGCCCTAGACCACTCCCCATGTTAACCATAATGGGAAGTCATTTTCTATGATACATCAGCAATCAGACTACTTCCCATGTTAACCACAATGGGAATTCATTGTCTGTCAGAAATCTCAATCCACTTTCCAAACAGGAAAGCATCTGTCCAAGATGGACTATTTTTCAATGAATGTCTTCAAAAATATTTTCAGTGATCCCTCCCAACCTGGGAGTCATTTCTTCCTTTTTCAA
>SNQJ01S0282074.1:0-10014 GCA_010110895.2 Picea sitchensis
TGCAAGACTACTATCTTGTTCTCTGGAGATACAATTAACATCTTAGGGAATGAGGACCAAAACTCCTTACAATTAACATGTTATCTGGAGATACTAGTCATCTCCTTCCACCCAGAATGGACTAATTTGGGCCTCTAGAATTTCATGTGCAACCTGTGTCCCTGAAGTTTTTGACTGTGGAGAGGTGGTTTCTTGGTGTGTCCTACTTTTCAGTTAAGGGATATTCCATTTTACTTGCAACATTTTTCGTATTCTTCCTCACAAGAAGCTTCTGAGAACTATCAATTTTACCACATGATGATCCATCGAGGAGAAAATTGCAAGGATTTCCTTAAAAAAAAGGCAAGATAATCAGTTTTGTATGCATGTTGAAGAGAATCTTGATGGCTCCTACATGTTGTGGATCCCGTGCCTGTGTTTGTGGCAGATATGTTCAATGTTTTGGCCCAAAGAACTAGGTCCAATTTCTAAGGATAGATATACAATGCTCAATGTTGCTATTAATTTTTTTTTCCTTGGAGCCTTGGTTATTGCTTCTTTTCTGGATTTAATGCCTCTTCTCATTGGCATGGTTTGGTAGTCTCGTAATTCTTCGATATTGTATTTTCTTAGGTAATTCGTTCTAAAATGGAGCATCTAACAATTATATGACAATGTATTGTGTCGATCCATCAAGATTTTATGCAATTAAAAAATGAATTACACACAGTTTCAAACCAATGTTCAATTCTATTCATAATGCATATAGAACATAGCAATACCAAATCACAATGTTGCAACAAAATCGTCATTCTTGTTTCTAGACATGCAATTATTAATATTTAATGCTAACAACCCATAATGCAAGAAGTTTGATACTTAAGTTAATATGTTACAGTCATGGAAGAATGTATCAAGAACACACTTACACCCACAAGTTGCAATACAATCTAATCTTCAACAAAGGATTTGCTGGCAATTACTAGAAAAAGATGATTTTGCAACAATGGAACTTGTTTGAAACCAATTCGCGCTTACGAAAATTGCCCTCCGCTTTTCTATTTTCCCACTCTTTTATCCCATGTAGTTTCTCCTTTTGGTTACTTAATCATTTTTTTTCCGAAAATGCCTTGCTGGGCGGGTTGGCGGATTCACACATTTCGACTGAGCACTTCCCCTTTGTCTAAATTGCACTTTCCATTGTTCTGTGACCTGCTAATAGCACTCCGGATCCTGCATTATGTAGATTTACTTCTGGACTCCCACATCATCCCCTCCTTTGTGTTACACATTTTGCACCAAAATGTTCTGATATATACAATTTGACACTCGAGGCCTTACGACTCCTCGAGAACCCGTCACCCTATTTTGAAGCTTGTCTGATCGGTTTCCACACTTGACAATTTCTTGACATCTCTTTTGTGGATCGTCAAGTTCGTGGGTTCAGGAAATTTCAAATTTCTAGATGTCGTTTCCTGTGCCCGCTACCTTCAGATTTCTTTCCAAGTATATGCAATATGTATACATCTTATCGAGCAACATACATAAAAAATTTTGCCAGGAAATGGAATATCTATTGCAGATTTGAATATATTGGACCTTCTTTTCCCTCTTCTATACTTGACCAAATTGATGTTTCTTTTTCCCCTCTACTCTCTCTTTCTCTTTACTTATTCGTTTTTCTGAAAATGCGACTCCGACCAACCAGTAGCCATTTGATGCCTAGGCACTTTTCAGATCGTGAATTCCTGGACACCCGGGCTCTATATTGAACTTCCATTGTTCTGTCACCTGCAAACAACACCCGGACCTCCGCCACAGGTTTCAAAATAGGTTGACAAGGGTTCCCTCATGTACGGATCCCTAATTCCATACTTAGCCACTTTTTGGATCACGGGTTCTCAGGCTGGCGGGCTCAAAATTGGGCCTCTATTGTTCTGTGTCCTACAAGTAGCACCTAGAGTTCTGTGATATAAAATTTGATAGGAAGACTTGCAGGCTGGATGGCTCAACATTGCACTTCTATTGTTTCATGTCCTCCAAACAGTACTCAGAGTTTTGCGATATACAAATTGACAAACGAACTCCAGGGCTGGTGGGCTCAAGATTGTGATTGTTTACGGATGGAAAAGTGCTAAAATGAGCCACATACTACATTTGCATCATAGGTTATATTAAAGGGAAAAACATGTCCTCTATAGTTTTGTGTCATACAAATAACACCCAGAGTTTCACGCTATACAAATTGATAGGCGGACTTGCGGGCTGGATGGCTAAAAATTGCAATTCTATTGTTCTGTGTCCTACAAACAACACTCAAAGTTCCGCGATATACAAATTGACAGATGAAGAATACAACCAAGAACCAAGTAAACTCCAAACAGGCCGCAAGCAAGATCCCACAAAGTTCCATAGAGCAACACACATCGACCTTTGCATCAAACAATTTGATATCATTTTTGGACCAAACAATCTTATGCACGTGCAATCTCTATAGAAAGATCTAAATATCTTGCACTCCCACATCATACCCTCTTCCGTGATACACAATTTTCACACAAAAGTTCTGAGACCTGCAATTTGACCTTCGGGTCCTCATGTCTCCTGGGGACCTATTGTCACCCTACTTTGAAGCACGTGCGTTCGCTTTCCATATTTCACCATTTCTTGGAATCTCTTTCGTGCCTCCAGTTCCGTACTTACCTGACTTTTTTTGCTTGCGGATTCTCGGACATGTAGACTGCACTTCCAGTGTTCCTTGACCTATAAACAGTCCCCCCCGCTTCCAAGATATAGAAATTGACTTCCAAACTCCTACATCATCCCTCTTACGTGTTACAAAGTATGCACTAAAATTATTGATCAATACTATTTGACCATCGAGCTCTCATGTCTCCTTCAGGACCCTTGTCAGCCTATTTTGATGCCCGTCCCCCCGCTTTCCATGACCATTTATTGCAATCTCTTTCAAGGAGCATCAAGTTCAGACAATTTCCAATTCCTAGTTGTTGTTTTATGTGCCCGCCACCTCCGCACTTCTTTCCAAGTATATGCAATAAGTATATAACTTCTCCAGAAACATGCACAACAGATCTTGCCAGGAATGGAATATTTATTACAGATGTGAATATATTAGCCCTTCTTTTCCATCTTCTATACTTAACCAAATTCCTGTTTCTCTTTTCCCTGTACTTTATTTTTCTCATCACTTAGTAGTTTTTCCTACATCAACCCCTCTTCTGTGTTACATAATATGCACTCAAAAATTTCGATCAATACAATTTGATCGTTGGGGCCTCATGTTTCCTCTAGAATCCTTGTGAGCCTATTTTGAAAATCATCCGACCGCTTTCCATGACCATTTCTTGCAATTTCTTTCGCTGATCGTATTCCTAGTCGCTTTTTTCTGTGCCCGCCACCTTC
Source organism: Picea sitchensis (assembly GCA_010110895.2). NCBI lineage: Eukaryota > Viridiplantae > Streptophyta > Pinopsida > Pinales > Pinaceae > Picea > Picea sitchensis. The sequence goes on from SNQJ01S0282074.1 coordinate 3,403, forward strand.
GCACTTCTTTCCAAGTATATATATTTCCAATAAATGGGATATCTATTAAATATGTGAATATATTAGCCCTTCTTTTCTGTCTTCTATGCTTAGCCAAATATCCGTTTCTCTTTTCCCTGAACTTTATGTTTCTCATCACTTATTTGTTTTTTCAAAAATGTCTTGCGGGTTCATGTTTGCACTCATGCTCTTATATCATGACACCGACCGACCGCTTCCCCATTCCATACCTAGTCACTTATCTGACCGTAGATTCCCGGTAGGTAAGAGGGCTCTAGATTGGACTTCTATTGTTCCATGACCTACGAATAGTACCGTGACTTCCGCTATATACAAATTTACAACCGGACTCAGATCACATCGTCTTTCGTATTACAGTCTACCTATCATGCCCTCTTTTGTGGTACACATTTTGAACTGAAAACTTCCGAGACATACAATTTGACCGTTGGGTCCTCACGTCTCCTGTGGAACTATTGTCACCCCATTTTGAAGCCCGTCTGTCTGCTTTCCATACTTCGCCATTTCTTCGAATTTCTTTCGCAGATCGTCGGGTTGGCGGGTTCAAGACATATCCAATTCCTAATCGCTGTTTCCTATGGCCACACCCTTTTTTAAATTAACAATTAGCAATTATATATAAGATCTTATTTCTAATTATGCAATTAGCAAGCGTTAATTCTAAACCAAGATTTGAGGAAATGTACCATTAATACACATAAAACCAAAATTTCCGGATGGTTATATTATCCCTTCCAACTATTAATTTCAAACATCATGGAATGTCATTTGCGTGTCATTGGGTTGGTTTGTTCATGAAATATTTAATCCTCGATTCCGAAAATGATTTCGATCGATCGTTTCCCTATTCCATACTTAGCCACTTTCCCAGAATTCCGCAAATATACAAACCGACCGCTCAACTTCCCCATCATGCTCTCTTACGTTTGCACGTTTTGCAATAAAAAATTCTGATACATAAAATTTGACTATGGGACACTCGCCGCTCCTGAGTATCCCCCGTAACCCTATTTTGAATCCTGTTTGACCTCTTTTCAGACCTTGTCATTCATTCCTTGCTCTCCCTCGTCTCCGTGACCTTCACACTTGTCTATTAAAAAAATGTTTATATATATAGTACATTTTTCATTGAAAACTTATGAGACATACAATTTGACCGTCAGGTCCTCGCATCTCTCGTGGAACTATTGTCACCCCATTTTGAAGCACGTCCATCCGCTTTCCATACTTTTCCATTTCTTTGAATTTCTTCTATGAATCGTCGGGTTGGCAGGTTCAAGAAATATCCAATTCCTCATCGCTGTTTCTTGTGCTCACGCCCTTTTGCAATTAGCAATTACCAATTATATATAAGATCTAATTTCTAAGTATGCAATTATCAAGCATTAATGCTAAACTAGGATTTGAGGAAATATCCCATTAATACACATAAAACCAAAATTTCCGGATGGTTATATTTTCCCTTCTAAGTGTTAATTTCAAACATCATGGAATGTCAGTTGCGCGTCGTCGGGTTGGTCCGTTCACAAAATCTTTAATCCTTGATTCCGAAAATGAGTCCGGCCGATCATTTCCCTATTCCATACTTAGCCACTTTCCTGGAATTACGCAAATATACAAACCGACCACTGAACTGCCCCATCATGCTCTCTTCCGTTTTACACATTTTGCATTAAAAAATTCCGAAATATAAAATTTGACTGTGGGACACTCGCCTCTCTTGAGTATCCCCCGTAACCCTATTCATACCTTGCCATTCGTTCCTTGCTCTCCCCCGTCTCCGTGACCTTCTCACTTGTCTATAATAAAAAAATGTTTATATATATATATATATATATATATATGCAATTAGTGACATTTAATTCTAACAACTCATCGTGCAGGAACTGTAAAGATTGTCATTGATGGGTGAAAGGATCGAGGAGATCTCCTATTAATACACATTAAGCCAAGATTTGTAGAGGGTTATATTATCCCTTTCGAGTGTTGATTTCAAAATTATGAATTGTCGTTCGCACGTCGTCGGCTTTGCACGTTCACAAAACCTCCAATCCTTAATTTCTCTTTGCCGTACCTGCCACCTTCACACTTCTAAATATGCAATAAGTAAGATTTACTGCTAACAATTCATCATGCACCACCCATACAGATTGTCATTAATCAGTGAAAGGCTCGAGGGGATTTCCCATTCATAAGCATTTAACCAAGATTTTGCAGAGAGTTCTATTATCGGCTCTGACTGTTCATTTCAACCATCATATGAAGAAAACCAACGTTCTCATAAACCTATGGCATCAACTTGACAACAGTTCTATGGAGATACAATGAACATATTTAGGCGCGAGGACCAAAACTTCCAGTGGTCTAGGGAATATTCTTATTACTAAACCCTTGCCACCCAGAACGAAATAATTTGGACCTCTGGGATTGCTCGAGCAGGTTGTGTCCCTGAAGTTTTTGACTGTAAGGAACTGGTCTCTTGGTGCGTCGAAAAATTTATTTCAGACAAAATAATTATTCCACTGTGGGACGACTCTTTTGTTTCTTTGTCACCTCAGGTCTTCCGCTAGATGTTAAGATTATCATAGCCAACATTGACATTCAAAGGAGAAGATTACAAATAGTTCCTAGCAAAGCATAATAATGGGTTGGACCTCTTTCCTGATTTATTGGAAGACCCGATGGTAGTTCATAAATATATCACAAGCTTGCAGGTTAGTTCATTTAGAAATCCATTTCGCGAAATTGCCTGGCTGTTTACAAGAATAATGGGACATAAGTCCACAACAACTATTTCCCGGATGACTCTTTATATTTTTTATTTCACAGTCAAGGAACAAGCCATTTTTTATTGGGGCAAGTTAATTTCCCATGAAATCTATTCCCAATTGTCAAGCTTCAAAAGGGAAAATAATTTTTATGTCATCCTTCTTAGTTTTTGCGATAACACATTGCTGCGAGTTTCCAGAACTATCTTTGTCCAAGAATGTCAACTGGAAATTTGACCTAGTAACATTCTGGTACCAGGCCTTGTGGAAGCACAAGGCCTCCCACTGTTTTTATGAGGTTTTTAATGGCTCCGTGTCTATTTTCAAAGTTTTGTTGTTAGGAGAAGATGCTCCCCGCATATCTGAACAAGCAAACAATTTTTTGGACAAGAAGGGGACACTTGAACATTTGGATAATTACACCGTGATAAGGATTTTTGGCTCCAGGAAAAAACCTACTCTCCTTCCATGTCACATTACAGACATAATGTTTGTTACAGAAGTAGCACGACAATACAACTACTGGTTGCATCTATTCCAAGAGAAGAGAAAAAAATAGTTCATTCCTCTGCCTTGGAAAGTCAGGGACTTCGTGTTGAAGAACGCCAACAAAATTGATGAATTCGCAGTGCATTCTAGCAACTTGAACCTGAGATATGCTGAAATCCTAAGAGGGTTTGACCCCGATAAAATTTTTTTACAACATTTATAAACACTTGGCTTCAACAATTGTTTTCTCAAAAAACACCTGACCAAAAACATAGACACTGGAGACAACACTCCCGCCTCTGATGTCGATGACCTAGACACACTGCAAAGCAACACTAAATTGTACATGCAACAGAGAAAAGGCATCGGTGACAAGAGTGTTCAATCGACGAATAACACTCCTAAAAGTATGACATCTCGGAGCATCTCTCCAACGACCCACCAAAAAAATAAAGCAACTCAGAGTTCTTCAAACAGAGGAGGAGATACAGACCCTCCTCACTCTAAAATTGATAGTTCTCACAAGCTTCCAGTAGACAAGAAGAGAAAACAAAAATGTGGGACAGGCGGAAGAGCCCGAAATTCAGAGTGAGAACATAGAACTTGAGCCTGATATGAATAGCGTACTCCTCTACCTTGATCAACCCAGAGACGCGATCCAACATAGTCTTCCAATGGACATCTCTGATACCAAAATTTTTGACGAATATGAATCCTTCATGTTCCAGAGCATTGTTTTTGACAGCTAGTCCAAAAAATTGATTATTGAAAAAACAAATGTAAAAAATAAGAAAGGAAAATCTTGTTCAGAGGTTAACCTTGAGAACATACGACCGTCCTAAATCTGTCAACTTTACATAGCAAGCGGTGTTGGCATAGGGGCATACCTAGGGTTCAACGCTACAACAACGTACCAAAAAAACTCTAACTACTGGTCCTTTCGACAACACCTGCGAAGCATATGAAGCCTCACCCGAGGTAGAGGCAAGGGTGGTTGCAAGAATTAAGTGTCTGTAACCTTAGCTTGGATACAGATCTATGATTATAACACTTTAATAAAGCACTTAGCACCTTTGGTTCCTTAATATACAATCGTTATCTACTTCCCTGATAAAACAGAGCCTCACAATATTCACATTATCCTACTGTAGCCAAGCACTTAGCATAGGTAAGCATATCAGATTAAGCACTAAGCACAACCATGTAGATCAGATCTAGAATTCCCACATATAATAAGCACAAAGCAAGTAGATCTATCCAACTACATCAAATAACTTAGCAAAAGAATACCTAAACTCATTAAGACAAGCACAAAGCATCATAACATAGGATTTACATGGTTCACCCCTCTCCTGTGGCTACGTCCACCAACTCTTCTTCTTTATAGTCTTCGGTCAATTGGTTACAAGCACAGAGCCTCAAGATCCTTACTCCGCACAAGACAAAATATCTGCGTAGCTCGCTAGATCCCTCTTCCTTGTGTGACAACACTAAGCCTCCTATCGTATCACATAGAGACTTGCACTCAACTCTACAAGTCTTACACATAATGCAAAAAGCCTTGATCACACAGATCCAACTCTTGGAACTTAGCCTACATCACATAGATATATCATCCACTACTTCTCTATATGGCCTAGACATCTATATATACATACAAAATAGGCCTAAACATGGGTAAACCCATGGGCCGACATCCCCTTCCTGTTACATATTCCCAAAAACCCAAAAAGGGGCCGAAAAAGGGGGCCATGATCCCGTGATCTCTGCTTCGTCTTGCTCTCCTCCTTCGACAGGCTTTTGAAGTTCCAAAATAGGTCATCATGACCAATAAATTCCCAAAACTTGGTCAAGGGCCAACAAGCGGAGATTCACTTCATGATTCCATTGGAGGCATCGAGGCCGAGAATGCCATACTGAAGGACTGGGTCAAGGAATTGGAAGAGGCTTTGATTCCTATGCCATTGCTTGCCAATCCTTTGTAAATAGCCATGCCTGCCACCCTTGCAACCAATTTAAAAGGATCCTCCAGCCTCCTCACATCCTATAGAGGATATGTGGAGAATAATATCAAGAAAAAAATAGAACTGGTTACTGAGGCGTGGGAAACATCACAAACCATGACTTCCCTTGGAACCAGGGCACATAATTTGCTCGAACATTTGCAGGAGGAGTTAAAAGATGAAGAACATTTCTATTTAAACATGGTCCTTCCTTTTGGCACCATTCTCAACAACATGACAGAAACAAGAAGAAGACAACAAGATCTTCCATCCAAAAACCGGTCATTCAATTAAATGCATGCTGGAAAGAAAAAGTGAAGAACCTGCATCTCATTGTTCAGTCATGTGAACAAGCCATATCAAAGAAAGAAAAATTATTCACAAAGCTGTCGAGAATAAACTTATCCGGAAGGACCAACGACTTCCAAGACCCCAACTTAATCATCAAATCCTTGCCCTTAACTAGGCAAGACTTCGATAAACAGGTTGATATGTTTCAGGCGTTGTCTTTGGAAAAGTTTTACAACATCCTTGAATATGGTCAAGATGATGTTGACGACTTGCTAGTCGACTATTCAGTACATAATGAGGAAATTGATCAAGCTCCATGTAATCTTTCTATTGATTTCGGGGAATTAGAAAACAAACTTTTCAACATTAAAATCCAGAATGATATCAACGTCGCACAATGAGAAGCTACATTAAAGAATGGCTTGAAAGGGAATTGAAGCAGGCCGCCGATGAAAGGCAACATGCAGTTGCCACGATTCTAGCAGCCATCGACGACATCAATGAAAAGGCATCCAAAAGCAAATAGCAAAAGGGGTCATATGTACCATCACTGTAAGTCTACTGATCGCATCCTTCTTTGTTTATTAACCCAATCACTAGTACATTTGGGTCAAATTCCGATGACGCATTCGATGCAATTGCCACTTTATATTGTCGGGAGAATGACAAACAACGAACCCCCTCAAATGTCATTTCACATGACGTCTCTTTTTTGACGACATAGATTTCGTCGTTATTGCGACGTCTTGAACGTGGAAAGACCGACGTCTTGAACGTGGAAAGAGAGACGTCTGAAACGTGGAAATAGAGACATCCAGAATGTGGCAAGACCGATGTATTGAACGTGGCAAGAGCGACATCTTAAATGTGGAAAGAGAGACGTCTTGAATGTGGCAAGACCAATGTCTTGAAGGTGGCAAGAGAGATGTCTAGAACGTGGGAAGAGAGATGTCAGGAACGTGGCAAGAGAGACGTCTTATACGTGGCAATAGAGACATCTTGAACGTGGCAAGATCGACGTCTTGAAGGTGGCAAGAGAG
>SNQJ01S0282077.1:0-11153 GCA_010110895.2 Picea sitchensis
GGGGGCTTAAGCCTGGGAATAATATTTTAATATTATTCCAAAAATACATGTGCATTTGTGTTTTATCCTAAGTGTTGGCAAGGGAGGATGTCCAAGGGTGATGCGTGCTAGTGGAACACATGCAGTGCCATGGGTGACAAGTGTCGACCCTAACGCATGCGAATAAACGGCCAGGGTGAGTTGTGAGAAAGGATCCTCCTCCTTCATTCAAAGCTGAACTATCCTGAGTGTGAGCGGTGTGACCTCTGCAAGAGACCCTCGTGCAATTCTAAAACAGGGAAAAAGCCTGTGTTCATTTTCTGAAAAGCCCGGTTCATCCTCCCCATTCTGCACCAGAGAGTCTATGTAATTCCCTACGGAAATTGCTTCTCATGCAATTCTGAAAATCAACACCGTGATACCTTGCCGCCATTGCTGAGCTTATTTGAGAAGTCTGAGTCTGTATTCCCGATTGACTGTAGTGGTCATGCAGAGATGGATTGCGCATGAATTGTTGTCCATTGCAGGTGGTAATTGAGCCTGTGTGTGACCTCTCTCTAGGTGAGGGAGGTGGATGTTGTTGGAAGAGGTTTCTTCCAGAGAGTGTCCAACACCAACTTCAGGTTCTGAGACTTCCTGATCCGTCATGTTTCCGAGACCTAGAGAGGGAGGTTAGCACCGATGGACTATGCTTGTGAAGGTGTATACTCCCAGGCGGAACAGGCATGTGGGGAATGAGAGTTTGGTAGTAGTGGGCATAAGATGGCATCCTAGGAAGAATCCTTCCAGATTCTAAGTGTTGTTTTCCCTGTAACCTCATCCTAGCTAGGATTACTTGCCTTGGGGTGGAGCTTAGTCCCAGCTCGTGGGTGATCCATTGCTGAGCTGATGAGCAATGTGGTCTAAGGCTGGGAGGTTCGTGGAAGGCCTGCACTTGGTTGGTGGATTCTACCACTGTTATAACATAAGTATCTTTTTATGTTTTATTCATGTTTCCGCATGACTCTATGGCTGATGTTATCATGATTTCCGTTGTGTATAGGAATTATTATGAAACGCTATGAATTGTTAATTATGGCAGTAACTCATATAAATACTCTGTGTAGAATGTGTTTATTTTTTTAAATGCATGTACTTTGTATAACATCTGTATGAGCTATGTACAAAGTGGTTAGTAGCTGAAAGGGTGCGCTACACACACTATCTTCGGAAAATCTAACCGCTGGAAGATAGATTGGGAGGATTTTCTCAATTCGAGTTGCAGTTGTAGTCAAAGTTTTTACTGCAACAACTAAACCCTAACCCTCTTGTTGAGACACCTTAAGTGAAGAGATTGACCTAATTTTTGGATAGCCTAGTGTGCCCTAACCTAGTGCACCTCCTGGTACTCTTAGCAATCTAAGACATCAAGTTTGAGTTTTTGGTCAAAGTCAATGGTTGACCAATTCAAAGTAGTCATGACTTACTCTATGAAGTCAGAAAACAAGTTAGAAGGGTCTTCTAACTTCATAACATGGAAGACAAGGATTGACCTCATTCTTGCCAAGAATAAAGTGTTGGATATCGTGAAAGGAAAGATAATGGAACCACAATTTGAAGAAGGAAAAGAGAAGGAACCTCACAACATTGCAATTGTGGATAATTCAAGGACAATGAAATTAATACCATGAGTATCATAGTGGACTCTGTAAAATACCACTTGATAACCTACATCTCTCATCTTGACTCATCTAAGAATATGTATGATGCCCTAACTAACCTCTTCTCAGTCAGAAACATTGGACAAGTAATGAGTCTGAAGAATGAGCTCTGTGACATGAAAATGAACGATGATGACAACATAACATCATACCTTGTGAGAATATTTTAGTTAAGAGATCAACTACAATCTATTGAAGAAATCATTTCATAGAAGGAACTCATAAATATAGTACTCAATGGCCTTCCCAAGACAAGGGATGCATTTGTCACAAGCATGAACACAAGAAAAGAGTATCCCACATTTGAAGAACTTTGGACTTGTTGTGCACAAGAAGAATCAAGGATTAGAACAAAAGAGAGATTCCAAAGGAAAGATGATGATCAAGCCTACACAACAAAGTTCAAGAAATTCAAGAATAAGACAAAGTTTTTCTCAAGGAATAAGCCAAATCAAGAGAAGGATATGTCAAAAATACAATGCTTCAACTATCGAAAATATGGTCACTACAAGAATAATTGTCTTGAGTTGCCGAAGAAAAGGAACCCTCAAAGAAAGTCAAACAAGATGAAGCAAATTTCTTCTTCTAGTCAAGGTAACAATATTCTTTTGTAACATAGTCCTTGTACATACCATGTTTACATAGTTCCTGTATCTCTATTTATTAGAATATAAGATGGTCAGTGAAACAACACCTATGGAAGAATAACAAGATGCGGATTACTATTACGATGATTACTAGTGAAGTAGTGTATCTGAACAGATGAAGTGCGTTGACAATACTTGGTAACAATTCCTCTGGAAGATATTATATAAGTAATAACTTCCAGATAAGTCGAAATCAGAATCAAACTTGAAGAGACCCAGAAGAAGTCAAAACATAAATAAGTTATCAATCAAGAGGAAATTAGAAAAAGACTCGTGACACTTTGTAGAAGGAAATAAGGATGCAGACGAAAACATGGACTCTGCTAGATAGAGGGAGATGATTATAGAATTCCAAAAAGAAGAGCACACATTCATACATGAAACAAGGATTAGGAGGGAGCTAATCCTCAAGAGCTAATCCTAGATGATATGATCCATTGAGGATTATGAGGTATATGCCCATGTTCCCATTGAAAGTAGAAACCATGATAAGAAGCACATGTTCAGAAGAAGTATTCTTCGAAAAGAATCCTTAAAGTATCCTTAGTTGTCCATCTACATCCATGATCCTATGATGAAAGGAAGACGTTGGAATCTTTGGGGCATGTAATCTATAGAAGACTCCATGGACTCAAGAGCTAAAGAGAAATGTGAGGAATAACATGAAGATTCCAAGAAAGAAAGAAAATCCAGAACAACCAGTTATTATACCAAGAATCACAAGACTACCAACTCGGTTTCAACCTACTGGAATAAATCAAGCAGAAGAAATGGAAGTTATGATAAAGAACAGTGTATGTAAGAAAATGTGAAAAAGAATTGTGAATGGAAGCATTGCGAGATTCATAGGTTCTTCCAGAAGGAGGGAGAAAAACTATAACGACAACTCACCAGTATCCATGGATTGGAATTTACATGTAAAAGAATTTTCTTCCCAAATAAAGCAAGTGAGAAAGAATCTTATACCATAAAGAGACCCATGTATGCAGAAATAAGAAGACATTGTATGGATTCAAACAACCTAATGTAGAGTATCTCATATACAGCAGAACCGTGGTGAAAAATTTCTATAACAGAGATAGTGTATCAAAATAGTTACTCATAAGTCTGATATGATGGATTTCTAATCCATCATAGGCATGACAATCTAAGAGGAAGCGATTTTCAGCTTCTAACCTCTTAGTGTCACAAAGATGATAGATTCTTTCATCCCATCGTGTTTTAAGAAGTGTCTAATGTCCAATTTCACTATGTAGCTAGTGATACTTTGTTTTTATTTTAGCAATGTTGATTTTCTTCTTTCTGCTTCTCAAAACTGAGAGGTACTTTTGATCTTCTAAATTAGGCTTGACCACCTTCTTTTAGTATCTTCATTACTATTTATCCACTAATTCTTTATCTCACCACATATTATCCTTAAATTTAGAAGTGATAATATTTCTAATGTTATTTGTATTATGCATGATGGCCTCTTCTTGTATTCCCCAATGATTTAGCCAAGATTTGACATCTTTATGCCATCCGTGCTTGAGCCACTAGTGGTTTTTGTTAGAGTTTGAAGAAATTTTTGGGAACCTCTTGTCATCCATGTTGTTTATCTTGTTCTTGTAAGTTAGGTATGAAATCATAGCAATGCTCTCAATGGGATAAAGACTTGTTTCTATGAATATGATAGGATAGGGTGTATTTTCCTTAATTTTGAATTATAAGTTATAAAATTCTTTTGGATTTTTTCTTATTTTCTTGAGGATTCTTCGAGACTTCACATCCATATAAGATAACCAGAGTAATGAAAGTGTGAAAGATTATTTTTTTTTATCCCAAAGCCAAAGGTTTGTTGATTTACAATAGTGTTCAAGCCCATAATAATATTTCCACCCTCCATTTATCCTTCTTTCAACAATATAGTTCCAATTGAGCCTATGGTGGATATCAATTCAAATATATTTATATGAAGGGACTTCCTCCAAGTTATTGTTGTCATAAAAAAACATATTGCAGGTGATCATTTTGGATTTAATTATCATAACCATTTTTTTGTCAGTGTTCATAACCATGTCCATACTAGAGAAGAACTCCGTGAGGACTATTAGTTGCTTACCTAGGTGATAGGAACTTTTCGTCATAAGAATAATATCATCAACATAAAGAAGAAGGATGATGACTATACTAGTGAGAGTCGTGCCAATACAACATGCATCCTCCAAACAATATTCTAACTTGTCAATATAGATGCCGAAAAGGGTAGGGGATAGGGGACAACCTTGCTTGACTCCAATATTATAGTCAATTTCTTCTGACCATCCCTTAGTCTTCTTAAACTTGGAAATAACTTTCTCATATAGGATTACTATAGTAGCTCTTAACTCTAAAGGGACTTTAATATCTTCTAACTTGTTCCACAGGTTAGTCCTCGACATAGTGTAAAATTATTTTTCTAAGATCAATGAAACAACAAAGGAGATTAGTTTTATCATTACAACACTCCTCTACAATGATCCTAAAATTAACAAGGTGGTCCACAATGGAACGATAGCCTCTAAACCCAACCTGGCCTCTAGTGTTGAAATAATGTAGCTGCAAAGTGTATTCTTATTATTATTTGATACATTATTCATTGGATCAATCCCCATTGTGGATTGATCACGTCGGCTATTGTAAAAGGACCAAATCCCTTTTTGTGGATTGGTCATAATATAATTGTAATAGGCAAAGAAGAAGTCAGCCCCGAAATATAATAAAGGTGGTTATAACCACCCAGATTAAGAAGTCGGACCTGCGAGTGAAGAGACACTTCACACATGCCAGATTAGTATAAATAAGAAGGATAGTGCCGCACTTAGACACACCTCACTTGCTCAATGAAAGACAAGTTTCAGAGCTACTATTGGAGAAGAAAGAGAAAGAGAGGCACATCTTTGGGAGAGGAGCTTATGTATTAGCTTGAGTTATCTCTTGGCATTGTATTGGTTATCTATAATAAGGAAGTTTTGCTGGGTTTTCTACCCCTAGAGGGTTTCCCAGGATAAATGTTGTGTCTCTTGTGATTGTGTATTTCTCAGTGATCTTGTCTTATGTTGTTGTTATCTATTGAAATCCAAAGAACTATAATAATGGCTTAAACATTAACATGGCATCAGAGCCAAGATGAAGAGAGCATCTTTCACAAGAGAAAAGTGAAAAATGTCAATGTTGTCGTACATGCAAATTAGGGATTTTTTTTGGTGAGGTATTTCATCCCTAAAACCATCTAGAAAAGTGCGCCCTCCACCAAGGATCAGTTTGGCACCTTCAGCACACATTTTCAGTGGCTAGATCTTCTGGAAAGTGAAACCCTAGTTTCACAAAGTACCAGAAGTACCAGAAAACTAGAAGCACCACTCCAGAAATCTGCAGATCAAGTTTGAGGGGGTAAAAGTTGTATTTTCATAAATATAACTGCACCAACTTACTCTCCTTATCTCAGCGCATCTATCCCCAGGATCAAAATTTCAAATTTTAAAGTTAGAAAAATTAGGTTTTCCTCATAAAACCCTAAGTTGCAGTTGCAGTTGCCATCTCAGAACTAGTTGTAGTGGTAGCCGTAGCACCAGTTACAAACACCCTTGAAGTTTTTAAGAGTTGGTAATGATTACCGCTACTGCTAGATGGTGCCACTACCTGCAAATTCCATCAGAGGTATGTACTCACATATGTTTAAATAGTTAAAACTTTAAAGAGTATTTGCAGGAGAAGGGATCTCTTGCCATAGATCCATAAGGATCTCAAGATCCAACACATTCAAAGGAATGATGCAACTCAGGTGTGATTATTCTAACATGCATCCATTTGTTATACTGATCAATGTTGCATGTTGTAGCTATGACCATCATTCTAACCTTTTCTGAGTCAAGGTATTAGATGGATTAAAATTTGAGATCATAGAGCTTATCCTCTAACCCAATCTTCTGTCAAGATAACATATTGTCTTAGTACAGAAGACATGTTGAATAAATCATTCGTCATCTTGAGTGAAGGAGAATCGAAAGAAAAGAAAGCACTCATTCCTAAGGACAAGGCTCCAGGTTTGATTAATCAAGTTAATAAGATTCAAAGTTACACATGACAAGTTGATGACTATAGTTGAGATAGGAATCTTTGTAAAGTATCATACTTGATAGCATGTGAGCATATAGAGGTAAATGCTTAACGTAATCATTTGTTTTATACAACTAACACCTCCTCTAAGAAGAATCTCGTGTGTTAGTTCCAGGTTTCCATGGAGGAATGTTTGATCACAACACTATGAGAGTGTTGGTCCCTCATTTCGTATTGTATTCCTTACCTTTAATATTTTCTTTAGACAAATTAGAAGTGATAGCTCCAAAGGAGCTACTATGATGATTGTTCATGCTATTGATTTATATTATCAAAAGGATATTATTCTTGCATGCTGTTTTGTTGACCTTGCTCCAAGTCACAAGTAATAACCCTGAGGAAGCTATAGTGAAGGTTGCAGAAGGCAATGTGCTAAAGGAGAGACCGTAAATGAAGAAATCATCATTGGAAAAGAGGAAGGTGGCTTGTATAATCTAAAGGGTCACTCAGAAGATGCCATGACCCGCGCCATTGAGAATCCATGTGAATTTTGGCATAGAATACTAGCTCACATTAACTACAAGGCACTACCATACATATGCAAAGCCGTCACAGGTTTACCAGAACTCAAGGTTGACCATGAAGGCATATGAAATGGATGTGCACAAGGGAATAACATCAAGAACCCTTTTCCAAAGAGAGACAACAAATAAGAAGAAGTCCTAGAACTCATTCATTCAGATGTGTGTGGCACAATGCCATCGTCCTCCATTAGTGGCAAATCCAAGGAATTCAAAGCCTTTATAGAGAATCTTTCTGAAAGAAAGAACAAGATACTCATGTCAGATAATGGAGGAGAATACACCTCAAAAGAGTTCGTGAACTTCTGTAAAGATGTTGGGATCAAGAGGGAACTCACTACTCCCTATAATTCTCAACCAAAAAGTGTGGCTGAAAGAAAGAACAGAACGATAATGGAAGTCGTGAAGACCATGATCCACGATCAAGATCTTCGTATGTGATTATGGGCAAAAGAAACAATGACAACCATTTATGTGCAAAACCGATTATCCCATAGTGCACTTGGGTTCAAGACCCCTGAAGAGATGTTCACTGGAAAGAAGCCAGAGGTAAGCCATCTCAAAATATTTGGCTGCCCAATTTTTATACATATTCTGAAAGAGAAGAGAAACAAGATGGAACCTTCAGGAAAGAAGGGAATATTTGTGGGATACTATGAGGTATCCAATGCCTTTAGAATTTACATACCAGGTGACCACCACATTGAGATCAACAAGGATGTGAATTTTGATGAAGATGCAACACTCAATATCCCATCTTGAAGAAGTACGTGAAGAAGAACCCATAATCCCCAGAACTGCAGAATCAGTGAGGGAGGTTCCCAGAACTGCAGAACCAGTGAGGGAAGACGTAGTTTCCCCTCATGAGGAAATTCCAGAAGATCATGATATAGTAGAATTTCAAGAACCGCCTCAGATGATGATCCTCCATAAAAGAAATCCATCTTGGGCTAGATATCTCATTCAAGATGGAGAGAAGTATGGTGCTCCCCAAGGAACCATGAGACAGGTGAAAATACCAAATCCATTCTCTAGTTATACGGCTTTGATGTGTGACCTCCTAGAGAAGGATCCTACCTTCTTTGAAGAAGCCATTCAGATGAAAGAATGGGCATATGCCATGACAGAGGAATACCAATCCATAATAAAGAATGATGTATGGGAAATAGTTCCCAGACTGAAGAGTAAAGACATGGTATCCTCCAAATGGCTCTTCAAAATAAAACATGTTACTTACAGAAGTATTGAAAAGTATAAAGCAATATTCGTCGCTCGGGGCTTTTCTCAAAAGGAAGGAATTGACTATGAAGAGACATTCTCTCCTTTAACCAGATACACTTCGATCAGAACCATCATAGCCCTTGCATCTATGATGAAGTGGAAGTTGCACCAGATGGACGTAAAGACAACTTTCCTAAATGGTGTCATCGAAGAGGAAGTGTATATAGAGAAACCTCAAGGATTTTAAGTTGAATATAGGAAGTCTCATGTCTGGAGGTTGAAGAAAGCATTGTATGGATTGAAGAAAGCTCCTAGAGCTTGGTATGGCTAGATAGACAGTTTCCTGATGAGCTTGGGATTTACCAAGAGTAAAGAAGATTCTGACCTCTACTTCAAGGTTATGAACGATGATCCAGTGATATTATTGCTATATGTGGATAACTTATTCTTATCTGGATAAGAAAAACTCATCATTGAATGTAAGAAGAGACTTGACTCAAAATTTGAAATGAAATACCTTTGCCTAATGCATTATTTCTTAGGTCTTGAGGTATGACAGAGTCGAAAGAGGATCTTCCTTAACCAAGGGAAGTATGCAGTCGAAATCCTGAAGATATTCAACATGTTGGAATGCAAGTCCATGAATACACCCATGGAAGTGAACCTGAAGTTGTTGGTCGACACTTTGTCAGAATTGATTGATGCCATGCTGTACAGACAGATTATTTGATCGTTGATGTACCTGACGAACACTAGACCAAACATTTGTTTTTCTGTGAACACCTTGAGTCATTTATGGTAGAACCCAGACATGTTCACATAGTGGTTGCAAAACATGTGATGAGGTACCTTAAGGGTACAATAGATTATGGTCTCAAATATGATGGAGATCATGATTTCACATTGAGTGGATATACTGATGCAGATTGGGAAGGAATTGTTTCTGACAGGAAAAGCACTTCAGGATGCTGTTTCAGTTTGGGATCAGCCATGATCTCATGGAAGAGTAGAAAGCAATCCAACATTTCTCTCAGCACAGCGGAAGACGAATACATTGTTGCATGTTCTGCCAGTTACGAAGCTATATGGCTTCGAAATTTGTTGAACGATCTATTTGACCTAGAGATGGAAGCAACCAGGATCCTATGTGACAACCAGAGCTGCATAAAGATGACAGAGAATCATGTATTCCATGACAAGTCGAAGAACATGGAGATCCAATATCATTACATCTATGACATGGTGCAAAGAGGAGCCATAAAGCTCCAGTACATTAGCACGAATGAACAGGTTGCTGATGTGTTGACCAAGCCTCTATCTCATGTAAAATTTGAGCACTTTCGAGATAATATTGGTATAGTCCGAAAGGACCTTCCTCGAAAAGGGGAGTAGTTGTTGTGATAATACATCTCTTGCTTCCAGCTTTATTGCTGTGATGTAAAGCAAGAGGATGTGATGAGACTAGAACTGTGCTTCCAACTTGAGATGTTGTGACGTAAAAACAGTCTAGTATCCTACTTCCATATTGATTGTTGTGACGTAAATAAGGACGAGTATCTCGCTTCCAACTTTATTGTTGTGACGTAAAGCAAGACGATGTGATGAGACTAGAATTGTTCTTCTAGCTTGAGAAGTTGTGACGTAAAGCGAGTCTAGTATCCTACTTCCAGCTTGATTTCTATGATGTAAACCAGGATGAGTATCTTGCTTCTAGCCTAATTGTTGTGACATAAAGTAAGACAATGACATGAGACTAGTACTATGCTTCTGGCTTGACAATTGTGACGTAAAGCCAGTCTAGTATCTTTCTTCCAACCTGATGGTTGTGACGTAAAGAAAGACGATGTGATGAGACTAGTCCTGTGCTTCCGACTTGACAGCTGTGACGTAAAGCCAGTCTAGTATCTTGCTTCCAGCTTAAGTGTTGTGACGTAAAGAAAGACGTTGAGATGAGACTAGTATTATTCTTCCATCTTGAGAAGCTATGATGTAAAGCCAGTCTAGTATCTTGCTTCCATCTTGATTGTTGTGACATAAAGAAAGATGAGTACTGAGCTTCCATCTTGACAGCTACGACGTAAAGCGTCCTGTATTATGATGAGCTAACCTTGTGTTATGATGATGATGTATTAGTTTTATACTAATACATATTGAAGCAGGTGATGATTGCATTCCTTTGAGAATGACGATGTTGTCGATGAACAAAAATTCCGATTATTTATAGATATGCCAGTCAGTGTTCCAAGATGATATTGATGATGTTGTCCTCTCACCCACTTGATGTTGTTGATGATGTTGTCCTCTCTCTCTCTCACCTAATGTTGTTGAAGAATACCTTTCTTTTTAAGGGGGAGTGTTGAAATAATGTAACTGCAAAGTGGATTCTTATTATTATTTTATATATTGTTCATTGGATCAATCCCCATTATGGATTGATCATGTCGAATATTGTAAAAGGACCAAATCACCTTTTGTGGATTGGTCATAATATAATTGTAATAGGCGAAAGAAGAAGTCACCCCTAGAATATATCAAAGAGGCCCCAGAATATAATAAAGGTGGTTATAACCACCCATATTAAGAAGTCGGTCCTGCCAGTGAAGAGACACTTCACATGTGCCAGATTAGTATAAATAAGAAGGCTAGCGCCTCACTTAGACACACCTCACTTGCTCATTGAGAGACAAGTTTCAGAGTTGCTATTGGAGAAGAAAGAGAGAGAGTGGTGCATATTTGGGAGAGGATCTTCTGTATTAGCTTGAGTTATCTCTTGGCATTGTATTTTCTATCTATAATAAGAAAGTTTTGCTGGGTTTTCTTCCCCTAGAGGGTTTCCCAGGATAAATGTTGTGTCTCTTGTGATTGTGTATTTCTCAGTGATCTTGTCTTATGTTGTTGTTATCTATTGAAATGCAAAGAAATATAATAATGGCTTAAACATTAACATC
>SNQJ01S0282078.1:0-11153 GCA_010110895.2 Picea sitchensis
CGACAGCATTATAGGCCCATAAAATTCCAAATCTACAGACCAGGTGACAAATCATATGAAAAATTTGTCTCTCAACTAGTCTACAACATGACAAGCTACGACTTCGTCTCCTCCCGCACAATCATCGAAAGTAAATTATGTGCAGTCGATGAACCCAAAGGATAACCAACATCCTGGAGTGAATAAGAGGAAAGGTAGAAATAACAACTGCAAGGGTGGGAATAATAACAACAAGGACAATCTGAATAATGACAAGTGGCAGGGGAAAGAAGGAAAATCATAAGGTGAAGTTTCCATTTAAGTTGTGTAAAGAAGATCACCTTACCCATTTATTCCCTAAGATAGAGCAATATTCGAGGCTTATAGAACAACAACCTGTTGTGTTAACTAATATGTTTTTGCATAATAAAAATATGGCCTCAGGAAACTCAAACATTAGAAATGCATTAGGTGGAGGTCAAAATCCATCGGCACATGATGGTGTCCATCAATGCATGAATACGGTTCGATATGATATTAGTGTAGTCACTAGGACTCGTTATTATGGTCCTCCACAACCTACTTTAGGTACAAAACCTCCCCTTCCCAAAACATATTTGTAGGTCTATAAGCCAAACCCTATGCCTCACATTTCAAAAGGAGTTCTTAAGCTATCTTCTCATAATCCCAATGTCAGATCCACCCAAAATTACTTGATTGTCAAATATTTAGGCCAAATGCCATGTGCGATGTCATCTTTGGAGGTACTCCAGATGTTCCCAACACAGAGGAATACCTTGTTATTTGTGTTGGGGGATCTCGAATCAAGCTGCTCTAATGTCATCAAGTTTGATGTCATAGATTTCCAACCTCTCTTACCTTACCATGCGTCTTTTCGAATCCATGTGGAATGTATGAATATAACTATTAATCATACTATCGTCGATGAAGGTGCTTCGACGTCTGTGATTTATATATTGTTGAAAATACATTGGATCTCCCCAACTTTCTCAGTACATGAATATGTTAACTACGTTTGATGGGCATTAGTTCAGACCCCATGGTATCCTCCCTTCTCTTTAGGTTCAATTAGGCAGTAAAACTATGGCGGTCAAGGTGGTTGATGCACCTCTTGACTACAATATTTTATGGGGATGTAAATGGATTTATGCTATGATAATTGTTGTGTCGTGGGTGTTTCATGTTTTATGCTTTACTCATGAAGGGAAGATTGTGAATATCTACCAGTTATATTTCTCGTGCTCCATTTACTTTGCATCAATGGGACACTCGATCCCCATTGTCGATAATTCTTAGAAGGAAACTGAGAACATTGGTGTCAAAATGTATCCTTCCTTGATGGGAACCTTTAATTTCTTGATGACAATCTCATATATCAATGTTGTTTCCGATGAATCCTCATCATCATTGAGACATGTCTCATTTCGTACGTCATATTTCAATGAAACATGGACTCTACATTCTCTGACTGCATCGTATGAAGATCATTCAAAAATTGGAATGACAATGCCATTGTCTATAGATGAGATTGAAAATCTGGCTATCCAGGAAGCTACTGCAGACCTGGATCCTCCCTCGTTGTGGACGAAAGAGGTGGATCCTATCCTAGAACCCATATCGGTTGTAAACTTGTCTAGTTTGCATGATTTCCTTGACGATACTTTTCCTTTGGACGAAGCGATCTTAGAGGCAATGACTGGTCTTGAAAGGACTTGGGAGGACCTTCACCATAGATCTTATTTTCTTCCAACGCTTGAAAGGATCTAACGAGATGAGTTTAAGTCTGCCATGATTGAGATTGTTGGTCACACCATGTCTCCATTGGATAAGCATGGAAAATTGTATTAAGGGAACATGGAAAAAATATCTCTCCTACCATTGCAATCAAAATCTCTCAAACCCATGGAAAGGTTGAGAATATGTGTATCGGTGTGGATTAGTCGCCTGAATAAATTCATATTTACAGTGATATTTTTAAGGAATTTTGAGATGTGTTTTCTTGGTCATATGAATAAATTTCAGGGATAGACCCTAGTATTGTTGAACATGATATCAAGACTTATTTTAATGGTAATCTAGTTCAACAATGATATCTTCAAACTATAAATCTTCCCCATCATATTTTGAGGGACAACCGACAACGTAAAAAATACCTCATTATCAGTGACACTTTGTATCGTCGAGGGGTGGATTCTATTATGTGTCATTTCTTTGAATGATGATGAGGTTGAAGCCATACTCAATGATTTTCATAGTGGGGCATCCAGTGGTCACTTATATAACCTTGCGACAACCAAAACAATATTGTGAGATGGTTATTTTTGGTCGTCGATTTTTTAAGATTACGTATAAGTGGTCAAGAAATGTCACCCTTGCCAGGTGTTCACACATAACATGTGCTCACACCTTTCCCCTCTTCACCTAGTCATGACTGTTGGTCCCTTCCCCAAGTGGGGGGTGGATTTCATGGATGGAAACCCGACCTTGGATGGGGGATACCATCACATTATCGTGAGACATGTCCTCAAAAAAGTAGCCTATGAGTTAGAATATTATGAAGGGAATGTGTTGAAAGAGCCTAGAAATGGGATCTATCTCAAAAAATATTATGCTTGATCCCTCCATCTTGAGAATGAACTTTGTATATTAGTGTACTTTAGTGTACATAAGTTTACCCACTTTGTATAATTTTCTCCCTGCATTTTCTATTTTTGAAAACATATGGACTAATCATGTAGTGTAAGACCTGGCTTGAAGCGGTTTTTTCAGTTTATGATGGATTTTAAGAATTCCTTAGCATGTTTGTGCCTTCAGAAGGTATATATCATCACTTGAATATAGGATAGGTTTTCACCTTGTTTTTCATTTTTGCATTGTCCTATGACCACGATTCATATGCCCTAGGTACGAAACCATTTTTTAGTGACACAGAACCTCCTAGCTATTACAAGAAGTGTCGTTATTAAGTGGTATATATTTACCAGACATGCGGGCCCTAGTTAGAACCCATTTTTTTCCATTTGTTTCCCATGAAAAAGTTACTACATAGGTCTAGGAATCCTTTATAGTCTCTCCATGACATTCTGTTCAAGCCTCATGTCTTCTACTCAGTATTTTTCGGCTACTAGCTATGGGACTCCCTCCATTACATCCTGGAGTCTCCGTTAAGATCTTTTTAGACTCCTTAAAAATGAAAATATTGTTGAGTGAATTTGTTTTCTTTCACAATTGTTAAAAGGATTTGAAAGGATGTCTATTCAATACTATTTTACCGCTTTTTCATACCAAATGGACTAATTACGAAAAATGAATACTCTAGTCAAAATTGACTAGAAGAGTTCTCCTTGGTATTATTTTACACTTTTTCAGGCTTGGGAGACTAAATTTACAAAGAAGAACACTATTGGAAGCCTACTTCTTGAAGTTGAGTTGTAATTGCATTTCATTATCCTGCTTTCATTATTGAGTCTAATGTCAGCTTCTTCTTTATCGTTATAATCCCATTTCCTTATCATTTCTCAACATTCACCAAGCAATGCCTTTCATATATCCTTTGTAGCTTGACACCCCTTACCCCTAGAAGAAACACCCCCCAAGTGTCCATATCTTGCACGTGTTCCCTTGCATCGAGCATAGGTATGTTCCACTGCATAGAACTAGTTGGCTTGTTTGCGACACTCGTTTCCTCTCTTGTACAATGACATTCTTTTTCCTCTTTTTTAAGGCTTTAATAATATGAAAAAGACAAAAAAAATCAAAAAACAAAAAAACAAGGGCGAGAAAAGAGTATTATCTTCTATCGATAAAAGTTGTGTCACCTTTTGAATAGAGAATTTTTTTTTGAGTCCATTCATCAAAGGTTTGGGTTTAGTATGGCCTTAGGAATTTAAACTTGTTACTCAGAGTTTACTCCTCTGACTAGTTATTCTTCCAGTCCCTATGGAGAGTTTCTTTATGCCTCCTACGTCAAAAGTTTTTATCAATGTTCAGAATTGATTCTATGCTACCTGATTTTTCCATTCATCTCTTTCTCTTGTTCAAAGGAAGTCTAAACCTATGTTCGCTCTTCCTTAGAATTCTTGACTTTGCATGTTGTCCATCCCTTTATAAGTGCATCTGATAATCACATGAATCTATTGTCTTGCATTGCACCTTGGGCCTAATTTCATCATTGGTAGGTGACCTTGAACCCAATAGATAACATCTCTTCATTAGTCACTGACTGGGTGGTTTCCCTTTTGTTCGACGACAATAAATCTCTTCACGCATTGGGATTCGTGTAGTGTCTTGGATTCCATTAGACCCTATTGTTGGTTTCCTCTCCTCTATCAGAATTTTTCATTAATGACTGTTATTGATAAGGTCTATTTTATGTATTATATTCATCTGGTGCACACGGGAGATGCACATGGTCATTGGTTTGTGCAAACCGAGTTCTTCCTAATCATCAATTGTTACCTTGTAACTTGAATTCGATGATGGGGGATACCTTAATGACCTCCTTTCAGTGGATATTATTCCATCAACATCAACTCATTTATTCTGGAATCGAGATCTAGAGTCATAAGAGTACCTAGAGTCTTGCAATCATCAGTGGCAGGTTCTCTTATCATTGATAAATGGGAATACATTAATGCCTCCTACTCGATGAATTCTTCAAGTGTTCGACATAAACACCTTTATTCGCACTTTTTGAATGTACTTGGTGCCTTGACGCCTACTTTCATCATCAGTGGGTTGTCTCATGTTTGTTAAAGGTATACCTCAATGTCCAGTAATCAAATGAAGTCTCATTGTGTTTGACTTCAACTCTTTTATTCACATGATGCAGACTTGCACCATCGGCAGTTAGTGTAGAAGACCTCAAACTCACAATAGCAACACTTCATACATGTTGATGTATTTCATCAAACCAATCCTATATGACTTTAGTTACCATGGAAATATCATATTGTACTTCATTGTATACAGATATCATCAATTGATTTTGAGATTGGACTCCATTGTGTTTTGTTTGTGGCTATGACCACCTATGACATATGTCTACTTTTTATTGCCTCTTCATGGACATGAACAATTATCTTCTATATATGCACATGGATATCCAATGTACTGGAATTAAAGCGTGTGTACAAATTCAATATGTATTTTAATATTCCGATGGGTGACTAGTTTCTCTAGTTGGGTCCTCACTACTCCACTCCACTTTTGGCAATTGTAATGTATTGTAGCCATCATGAATGTTCATGACTCAAACATTAGGGGGACTATATTATAGAACTTTTTTCCACACCCTATGCATCATGCTTTGGTGATCTACCCTTTCCCTTCGGACTTGGATTCCCATCATTTCTCGATTAAAAGTCAAAATTTAAAATTTTGAACATCTGTGACTCGTTATACAACATCCATACTCGTGTTAGGTTGCTCCATTTACAATACGTACATCAAGGTTTGTGCTCAAATTAAAATATTTTAAATTTTCCATTCCAAGTCATAGGATCCATGAGCCTTGTCCTTTCATATGCTATAAATTCTATGATTCAACCTTTCAATTCCATTTGGAGGCTATAGATTGAACCATATACAAGCCTTGAAAAGAAAAGAGACGGGAACAAAGTACACTATAGGGGATTTTTCCTCACATATTACATCCTTGAGTGAGCATCCCTTAGTCCTTAATTATAGACTCTCCTTATGCTTATCCCTTTAAGCTCTCCTATATTTGTGAAGGAGGAACTCAGAAATTGCCTCCTAAGACTTGTGAGCTTGCATTTCTTGGAGGATTGAAGTGGTGAAGGTGTTAGACAGTGGGCTTAGGATGATGGAAAATTGGTATATGGATTATTGGTAGTCATTGATGTCAACCATTGGAAATGTATAATGATGTCAGCCCTTGGAAAGTCCCGGTAGTGAATCTTGTAGCACAATGGTTTGGTTAATGGACCTAAGTTTTTTTGATGTACCGTATTGCCAGTTTTAATATATTTGAAGAGAATACTATTCTACCACATGGATAGTACATGTCATTCCATTTCGGTGGTATGTAGGGCGTCCACACATAACTCTCACGGTTAGAGAGTTGGCCATGTAGAGTTGGAGAACCCTCATGAGTCATCTAGAAGCCCCAAAGGTCAAAGTAGTCAAAGTGGTTGCAAGAAGAAATTATTTGAATAATTAACTTAATGGAGAACTTACTATTAGTGGACAAGTGGTTAGAATTGAGTTAGCCCCAAAATAAGGAAATGGTTTAAGAGATTTTTAGAGGGTAAATAATAAAGTAAGAGTGATGAGTGTACTATAAGTCAAAGTGGATACAAAAATTGACTTAAATAATAAATTTAATGGATAAATTACTAGAAGTGGACAGAGTGGATTTAGAAGTGGGTTAACCCTACAAAATAGGGAAAATTAGGTTAAGATGGTTAAAATGTAAACCCTTGAGAACTACATAAAGTGTAAATGATAAAACCAAAGGCTCTTTATTTTTTTAATCACACTTGAGAATATTGAATATATCTGAGTGGTAGAGGTAACCAAAGGGATATCTAAGACAAATGTTTGAGGGAAGGAATTGGTAAAGGAGGCCAAAATTCAAGGGAGGATAAATTCTTTTGATGATGCTTTCTAAAGGTATGTTATTTACATGCTTCATCTCACCATTTTCATGATAACCTTTTTTCTAGGATGATTGGGACCATTGAAATTGGGACATTGAGAGCATATCAAGTGGTCGTGATAAATATTTGGCATGGGTTGTTGTTTTTTTGGATTTACACTACGTGGAGAATAGGGTTTGTGTAGCTAGTCCAAACTAGTCCTAAAGAAACGGTGTTTGAGATAACATCATAACTTCTTTTATACCAGGATCAAATTAAGTGAATAGATGCATTGGTTAGTGTAGAGTCTATAGTATTCTATGTACCATTTTCATATCCATACAAAAGTTTTGCAGGGCACTCTCTACCAAGTTCTCTCTACATGGCAGCCATAATTCAACCAAGGTATGCCATTTTTCCACTCCTTTTCTAGGAGATTCCAAGTAGTGAAACCACAGAGTGCATAAAAATATTTGAAGAACATTGTGTACTATTATTTCCATATATTTTTCATTACATGTACATAGTTATGATTGTAAGTTAGGGTTGTTGACTAATCCAAAGGTGGTCGTATGTGAGACTAAAGAAATAAAAGTTTGATGAAAATGTTAGTCTCTTGTTGTTAAAGTTAAGAGAAGGTTTTGCGGTATGTGATCATGTCTGACGAGGTCTATTACTGGAGTTCTGAGATCATATTTGGATGATGAAATTGATGAGGATTTTTGTTGAGGTACCAGGTTGGTGCATGGTTGATGCCTTGTTTATAGTGCAGGTTGATTCTGGGTTGTTGGGCCAGGTTATTGTGATGGAAGTTATTTGTATAGGTTTGATGCATGGTTGATGCATATTTTATGAGTAGAGGTTGATGTATATGTCTCATAGTTAATATAAATGATACATTTGTTGTGTCTTGGTGACCATGATAAAGAGATTTAATTTGAACTCCACTAGTTCAAGGAAGGAAGGGACAAAGTTAAAGGAAGGGCCCCAAAGCCTGATTAAGACAAAAGGAATATTATATTAATGTTCTAAACATAAAATATGGATAATTATTTTTATCCTAGGACAAGTTGGGGACAAGTGGACAAAGTAGCTTCCAAGCGTGACAGTCTTCAGTTAGGGGACATGGATACATATCGGGAGGAATTAGTTCATTTACACACTTTTTCTCCATCATCTTCACGATCATCCTCATGATCATTTTCTCCATCATTCTTACGATAATCTCTGCATGATTCATGCATCATTGATTCGTCGATCCAATGGAATCCATGAGCCATTCCTCCTTGATCTGTTATCTTTTAGACATTCATTTCATTGTATTTGATCATGTTTCCATAACCATTTCTAGTTGTTGTACCTTGTTGGGTGGGAGAAGGATTGAATAAGTGGGTTAATAGGGCCTATGGGAATTAGAAGAGCTTCCGGGTTGTCGGGGAGACATGAATAATTCTCTCCAAGTGAGAATTGTTGGGAATTGATTTCTGGAGGTGCTAAACTATAGCTAAATTTCTCTGAGACTTCCTATCCAGAATGTTGTTCTGAAAGAACCACAGAGGAAATTGGTGATCGAGGACTATTAGTGAGAGAAAGGCACACTTTTCCTTGGGTAGGATAGGCATGTGGGGATAGGGGTTGTAGTTTGTTAGTTGAGTGAGCACATGAGGCGGAGTCTTTCTTGTTGTCTATGAACCTTGCTTTGGTTGCAATCCTTACAGGTAGGAGTTTAGTCCCATCTAGAAGGGGTGACTCCTGATTGAGGTGATGAATAGTGTAGTGTAAAGAAATTTGGAGGAGGAGTTAAATTAGATGATGCATATGCATTGGTGAAAAGTAACAAGATAAGAAATTACCAATGGTATGATAAATTTACATGTTGCATTTTATTTATATTGTATGTTACAGTTTATCATATATGTGAATATAATTATGCATGTTTATGGGCATTTCCCTCTATAAGATGCATATATGTGTTTACTTTTATTAAAACAGAATGTATTATATTCTAGAGTATAATTGTTTATTTACGTTTATATGTAAGGCTTCCATAGGAATTGTTGTATATATATGTTATAATTGCATTCAGTTTAAAGAGAAAACTTATTTGGCATAACTCAGTTGAATACTAGGTATATTTACAGTATAGGTATTCATGAGAGAGAGAATGAAAGTGTTCCCTAGAGTATGTAGTAGTGTGGCCAATTCATGGGTGGTCGGGGAATTTACACATTAATTCCCTATTTCATATATTTCTAAGGATGTTTCTACATTAGGAGTAAGAGGCCATATTCTGACCCAACAATTATATCTTATATCACGTAATCCGGGATTACTATAGGAAATTATTCACAGCACCATAATTAGTAATTATCAGACAAATGCTCTTAGGCCCCATGCGATGTATTATAGGCCCATAAAATTCAGAATCTCTGAGACAGTGACAAATCTGTAAGAAATTTGTGTCTCAACTGATCTACAACATGAAAGCTATGACCGTCTCCTCCATTTTAATCATCAAAATGGGGTACATGCGATTCGATGAACCCAATGGATAGCAGAGCATCCTGGAGTGAGATAAGAGGAAGTGTGCAGTCGATGAACCCAATGGATAACCGACATCCTGGAGTGAATAAGAGGAAAGGTAGAAATAACAACCACAAGGGTGGGAATAATAACAACAAGGACAATCAGAATAATGACAAGTGGCAAGGGAAAGAAGGAAAATCATAAGGTGAAGTTTCCATTTAAGTTGTGTAAATAAAATCACCTTACCCATTTATGCCCTAAGATAGAGGAATACTCGAGGCTTATAGAACAACAACCTGTTGTGTTAACTAATATGTTTTTTCTTAATAAAAATGTGGCCTCAGGAAACTCAAACATCAAAAATGCATTAGGTGGAGGTCAAAATCCCTCGACACATGATGGTGTCCATCAATGTGTGAGTATGGTTCAATATGACATTAGTATAGTCACTAGGAATCGTGATTATGGTCCTCCACAACCTACTTTGGGTACAAAACCTCCCCCTCTTGAAACATATTTGCAGGTCGATAAGCCAAACCCTATGCCTCACATTTCGAAAGGAGTTCTTAAGCTACCTGCTCATAATCCCAATGTCAGATCCACCCAAAATTACTTGATTGTCAAAGATTTAGGTCAAATGCCATGTGCGATGTCAGCTTTAGAGGTACTCCAGACGTGCCCAACAGAGAGGAATACCTTGTTATCTACGTTGGGGGATCTCGAATCAAATGGCTTGAATGTCATCAAGTTTGATGTCACAGATTTCCAACCTCTCTTACCTTACCATGTGTCTTTTCGAATCCATGTGGAATGTATGAATATAACTATTAATCATACTATCATCGATGCAGGTGCTTCGACGTCTGTGATTTATATATTGTTGGAAATCCATTGGATCTCCCCAACTTTCTCAGTACATAAATATGTTAACTACGTTTGATGGGCATTAGTTCAGACCCCATGGTATCCTCCCTTCTCTTTAGGTTCAATTATGCAGTAAAACTATTGTGGTCGAGGTGGTTGATGCACCTCTTGACTACAATATTTTATGCGGGTGTAATTGGATTTATGCTATGACAATTGTTGTGTCGTGGGTGTTTCATGTTTTATGCTTTCCTCATGAAGGGAAGATTGTGAATATATACCAGTTATATTTCTCATGCTCCATTTACTTTACATCAGTGGGACACTTGATCCCCATTGTCGATAATTCTCAGAAGGAAACTCAGAACATTGGTGTCAAAATGTATCCTTCCTTGATGGGAACCTTTAATTTCTTGATGTCAATCTCATATATCAATGTTGTTTCCGATGAATCCTCATAATCATTGAGACATGTCTCGTTTCTTACGTCATATTTCAATGAAACATGGACTCTACATTCTCTAACTGCATCATATGAAGATCATTCACAAATTTGAATGAAAATTCCATTGTCTATAGTCGAGATTGAAAATTTGGCTATCCAGGAAACTACTGCAGACCTGGATCCTCCCTCGTTGTGGACGAAAGAGGTGGATCCTTTCCTAGAACCCATATCGGTTGTAAACTTGTCTAGTTCACATGATTTCCTTGATGGTACTTTTCCTTTGGATGAAGCGATCTTAGAGGAAATGGCTGGTCTTAAAAGGACTTGGGAGGGCCTTCACCATAGATCTTATTTTCTTCCAGCGCTTGAAAGGATCTAATGAGATGAGTTCAAGTCTTCCATGATTGAGATTGTTGGTCACACCGTGTCTCCATTGGATAAGCATGGAAAATTTTATTAAGGGAACATGGAAACAATATCTCTCCTACCAGTGCAATCAACATCTCTCAAACCCATGGAAAGGTTAAGAATGTTTGTATCGATGCGGATTGGTCGCCTGAATAAATTCATATTTACAGTGATATTTTTAAGGAATTTTGAGATGTGTTTTCTTGGTCATATGAATAAATTCCAGGGATAGACCCTAGTATTGTTGAACATGATATCAAGACTTATTTTAATGGTAATCCATTTCGACAATGATATCTTCAAACTATGAA
>SNQJ01S0282080.1:0-11153 GCA_010110895.2 Picea sitchensis
TTCAGCCCACCTTAGATGACCATTGGAAGAAACAATATAGAGAGATTTCTTATGAGTACATAGCTAGATGGTGGTATCATGTCGATATCCCCTTCAATGTTGCCCTCTCACCATATTACCAACCTATGTGGGATGCCATTATTTCTCGTGATAGGGGCTTCAAAGGCCCTAGTATGCATGATTTGAGGGGGGTGATATCTTTTGCACAAAGAGGTCGCATCCATTGAAGAATACTTGACAGATTTCAAAGTATCATGGGTCAAAACAGGATGTACCATCATGGAAGATGTATGGAGTGATGGAAGGAACCGTACTATCATAAATTTCCCTGTCTCTTCCCCACAAGGAACCATATTTTTGAGATCAGTTGATGCATATGATAGGGTCAAAGATGCAAACATGTTGTTTGAGCTATTAGATGAGGCTTTTATGGAGATGGGGGTGGCCAATGTTGTTCAAGTCATCACAGATAATGCCTCTAACTATGTTCTTGTTAGGAAGATGTTAGAGGAGAAACACGAAACCATATTTTGGACCCCATGCGTTGCACATTGCATAGACCTCATGCTTGAGGACATTGGCAAACATGAATGGCTAAAAAAACTATAGAGCATGGAAAAAGCATCACAAAGTACATCTACAACCACTCTTAGGCCTTCCATCACTAGATTTGCAGCTCACTTCTTGACATTGCAAACTACTGCTTCCCAATCAAATAACTTGCAAAAGATGTTTGCATCCGATGAATGTAATTCATCTTAGTGGGCTCACAGACATGATGGCAAAGACACCAAAAAGAAAGTTAATGATCCCACATTTTGGAAAAAAGCAACAAAAATTGTGAAAATTGTCGAGCCACTTGTTAAAGTGTTGCGGCTAGAGGATGGGGAAAAATTGGCCATCGGTTACATTTATGAGGCTATGGATCAAGCAAAGGAGAAAATAAGGTAAGCGTACAAGCAGAGAGTGACCAAGTATGGGCCTATTTAGGACATCATTGATCGTAGATGGAACAATCAACTCCATCGCCCTATACATGTAGCTGGGTATTTCATGAACCCAAGGTATTGTTACAGAGCACAACTTGGAGAAGATATGACAGGGGAGGTTAGAGATGGCTTGATTGATTGCCTTGAGCGCATGGTCCCTTCTGAGAGTGAGCAGTTGGAGATACACCAACAGATCAATTCTTTCACTAGAGACACAGGTATCTTTGGCAAGAACCTAGCAAAGATTGCAAGGGATGTGGATGAGCCAGGGAACAATTCCAAAGTTTAAAGTTCAAGTGTTTAAATTTTAAACTTTAAATTTTATTTACTTTATAATTTATTACTTCAAGGAACTAAATCGACTAACTATGTTTTTTGCAGCAAACTAGTGGGAGTCATTTGGCAGCCAATGTCCTTGATTCCAAAAAATTGCAATTAGAGTTTCAAGTGTGAGTGAAATTGGTCTATCTTTGAGAGGATTCACACAAAGAAGAGAAACCGTTTAGAATAGAAACGGTGAAATGATCTAGTCTTCGTGCAGTACAACCTCTAGCTAAGGTGCAACCAATTGTTGAACAAAAGACCCGATTCAAATCCTATTGTGTTGGATGATGTTGATCCAACGTCAGATTGGGTAGCAGAGACTCACCCACCAGAGTTTGATGTTGACTATGATTTGGAGGTGGAGTTAGCAGAGCAGGTTCATATGGGATGCAGATCCAATATTAGGGCCCCGCGGTCCGATTCTAGTGTCAGACATGGCAGGCCCTAGTGGAACTGCAAGTAGGCGTAGCCATATACCTCGTGTGCTTCGTCGTGATCGTACTTGTACTATTACAGCTAGTGCAAATTCAAAGCGTGTAGTCACAAATGTCCCTAATGGTGATGAGTATGAGGCCAAGTTCTAGTCCGAGTCAGAGACAAATGATGATGACAAGGGCGAGAATGCCCATGCCATTTCTACTTCTAGCAGTAGTGATGATTGATGATTGATCATGTTGATCAATGAGATAGTGACTTGTAGTTTTGAGATTGTTTTGACTCTTGCTAGTATGTTTTGTTGTTGTGGTCTATAGAGGACCGAGGCCATTTAGATCCTCCTTGATTATGTATTTATGTTAGATCTCTAGATATGTATTGCCTTGATGCCATTTTTTATATATTCATGAGCATGCTTTGGATATGTTGTCTCTAATTTTCTCTAATGCTTTGGAAACATGCCTTAAAATCTTAGAAATATATATTTTTTGTTAACATTTTAAATATTTAATGTATTTTTAAAAAGCGGTTTCATTGAAACCGGTTAAATGGAATTCATTACGGTTGATTGGACCCTCGACGGTTCAGTGTCTGTTCAATTTTAAAACTATAGTTGATATATATTCTTGTTTCTTGCATTATTTTAGGTACATCAAGCTTAACTTGATTTTCCATTTAATCTTTAAGCTTGTATACTCTTCTCTTCTTGTGTCTCGGTAGGGTATAACTATCTTTTGCGGGTCCTCAAGCACTTGGAAACCAGTAACCATCTATGAGACTTATTTCCGAGCCAATTTCCACTTATTAGTTTGAGCTAGGGGCATCACTTCCATAAAGTCACTTTCCATCCTCATTTTCCCCTATAGTCGCAGGATTCCCCCTTGTGTTAGATTTGTCCTTCACTAAAAAGACGGAAGTTGTTTCCTAGGTGATGGAGTAGGCTCTCCAGATCATCGTCATCTCATGGATTGGAATGCAGTTTTCCCAACCACAGGTTGGCGATAACAGTGGAGAAGTCGAAGCATTAGGGATGCTTGACCTTTCAACTATCTGCCGATCGAATCAATGGCTATATCATGTTTCCCACAATGAAAGGAGTTCTTTGGATGTAAAAGATGTAAGAAGGTTTCAGTTGTCACCGAGAACACAGAGATGAACAGAGACTATAACTTGCCCATTGCTAAGTAATAAAGAGCCTGGTTGAAGCCAAAAAAAATGTTGGTTTTCATTTGGGTTTCAAGGTGGTGAGTTATGTGGAGTTTTCATATTTAGTTGTTTTCTATGGGTGATAACACTTCTCAACTTAATATGGTTGATGGTGTGTATTGTAATTTTAATGGTTGTTTGTGTGTATTGTTTATGAGAACTCCCTACAGAGTTGTAGTTTTTGAGCTCGTCTTATATGAATGTTGTCCCCATGGGTCAGTAAACTAGTTCAACAACTCTTTTTCCATGCATGTACATCTATTTGGTAGTTGGAAATCGACAACCCTATTTTCTGAGCCATTGTTATTTATTTAGAAGTTATTAGTTTCATTTTTAAAGTCTTTAGGATTTTTCTACTCCTCTCAAAGCCAATTTCACTGCTAACCAATGTCCACACCTTGGTCGTAGGTCGTGCTTCATGTTCTTGACTTTTCCAAGGAATTTTTCTTTTCCCATAATTCATATATGGATCATACATTGAAATGAGGATTACTTACAGGCATTTATCAACTACCCACAAACCATTTATACGTTTCTACAATTCACCTTTTAACTATTTTTTTTTAACCAAGGGTCTACCCATTTCGAGTAGGTTTTCCTTTGGTCGAGTTCCTCTTCTTCATTCGAGCGACAATCATTTATAGTCGACCAAATCCACCCACATCTCATCTTGGGTCTCATTTGGTCAGTTTGGATTGCCTAGGCATTTATCAACTACCCACAAACCATTTATACGTTTTTACATTTCACCTTTTAACTATTTTTTTTAACCAAGGATCTACCCATTCCGAGTAGGTTTTCCTTTGGTCGAGTTCCTCTTCTTCATTCGAGCGACAATAATTTATAGTCGACCAAATCCACCCACATCTCGTCTCGGGTCTCATTTAGCCTTAGTCAGCTGGAACTTACAACCTTCCTTGGTCTTTCGACTTCCTAGCCAACCTTCGACTCAACTTGGTTTTCTTCCTACTCAATTTGTGGCTTGGTTGGTCGAGTCTTTTCCATTATCTAAAGAGAGCTAAAATATTAGTTGTTGTGTACAAGTTTCCATGTTGGTGAGGCATGGAGGATATAAGCCTCTTGTTTATGGATCAAGACAGCAGTGTCCAAGGTGGAGAGAGGGTGTATCTCATCTCTGCATGGTATATCCTAGGTGGGACAATGAAATATGTGGGTAGGTGGACCAATTCAATTTGTAACCTCAGTGACATTTCATAAATTTATCCGGGAAACTAAAAATGATCTAGGATATAATATATAAAAGTATGTGTAAAAAAAGTAGCTACACCTCACCTTAGAGTTCCTGGGTCCCTCTATAGTTAGGAGTATCCTAAGGATCCCAGTGAGTTGTGGAAGGTAAGGTTATTGGAAGGTAAGTAGAGGTAGGGTACTTTGCCTAAGAAAAGGCTTAGGATCAGGCCTGGTGGATGTCATTCAGGTCTGGAAGCCCTAGGGTTGTGGATTGTAATTTGTGCTAGTGTATTATTTGTGCCTGGTTGTCTGTCTTGCTAGGTTCTATCTCTAGCGATCGTTCTAGTGGTCGAGGCTTAGAAATAGTTTCTATGTTTCGACATTGAAGTGGATTGAGAGTTCTAGTTCCAAAGGATTACTAAATGAGTTATAGAAGTAAAGTCTAAACCCATATAACCTAAGAGGAAGGAGCATATCCAATAGCAGGACCAGTGATATGAGAATTTGAGGTAGCAACATAGTCCGTAGAGACAGCAACAACATCTTAACCAGGTCTCGACCAGGATTTGGTTCTTTAGATCGATATTCTGACCTTCGTGATCATGAGCCACACCCAACATAAGTAGTTGAAACACTAGTAGTAGCACAAGTAGTAGATACATAGGTAATTGGAACAACTAAAAAGACAGAAGCAAAGCAAGTAGTGGTTCCATGTAGGTATAGTTGGAATTTGAATAGGTTAAGGTAGGTCCTAAGCTTTATATTATTAAGTTGAGTTCTAGTTCTAGTGAAGATAATAAGAGTATAAGTATAGTATTCAGGAGTCTTAGTGTTTGCCTAAGTAAGAGTCTATATGTTGAGTAATTGATTCATATCGTTAGTAGTTTTATTGAAGCGGAGGATATTACTAGAAACTCATTGATAAGAGAAATGCTCAAGATATTCACATTGCTGCAAACTACATAGAAGCTATGAGTATAAGCTTGAAACATACTAGTAAACTCAATTGATTGGGAAGCTATGGTAATACTGGTACTATGTGTATTTGATTGTTAACCTATAAGTAAGCTATGAGTAAGTACTCCATTGATTGGGAAGCTATGGTAATACTAGTACTATGGGTATTTGATTGTTAACCTATAAGTAAGCTATGAGTAAGTACACAATGATCTGTATTACTAATATATAACAAGAGGTTTGATTTATTGATTAGACTAAGCTGATAAGAGCTCATGATTATCACTATATCTGTACTTGCATATTCAAATAGCATTATTGCCATATTCGATACTGTTCAGATCACTTAATAGTGCTTACCTAATGAACATTAAGGATCAATTCTCGTGCATTTCATACTAATCACAGCTTTAATTGTTACTAATATGAGTGATTTCCATTTCATGATTATTGTAATTAAACGGATATAAACATGATACTCGAGACTATACCCATATGATCTTAGTAGTGATACTTAACCCCATAATAATATGGATAGTGAAATCAAGCTTACTTAAGATAGACGTGTGATATAAGAGCTATAACAATGCTTCTCATTTCCGTAATAAATATTCCCTTAAAGATCAGTATAAGTGTGATCTCATATAGAGTTTTTCCCTTGTTATCATTACCTATAAGTGTTTCTTATGGAATAGCTTATGTGTACTAATATTATGCAAATACAATGTTACTCATTCTAACTAGTCTGATTCTCGTGTTAGTTATGCCTCTTCCTATATATATAAAGTCCTACGTTCATCTTCTACTTCGTCCAGATGATACTAGTTCTGATATAGGAATCAAATGCATAATGTAAGCTCAAGTAGTCCAAATCCCATACATGTCTAGTAAGCAGTTTCAGTTACACTACTGGGTTGGTAGTCATAATAGTAACGTATAAGCTTATCCACCTGCTTAGAACACCATTATAGCTAGTACCAATCCCATGGATTAAGTAAGATACCTGACTAGTGATAGATTAGGCATCATTGTTCTAGTACCATGGATTGATTGACCGATGAGTACAACGAATAGGGACAAGCTGATATAGTGCCTACTACACAATGCAAATCAAACCAATATATAAATTCTCCATTTATGCCCCCTCTCCTATAGAGGTGGGGAGGTCTCAAGTGGAGGAATTCTCAATAGAGGAGTAAGGAGGAGACCATAAAATGGAAATTTATAATATAAATTTAATAATTTCTATGAGAGTATATCTAAACAAACAGAGTGGTGGTACAGTTTACAAATTCTACTTATAAAAATGTTGGCCTCTACATAGTGATCACACTATAAATACTCATAAAAAATATTCAATGTTTTAATGTTTACTTCAAGAGAGTATAAAAGGATGTAATAAAAAGCTTATGAGCACTGAAGTTACTCCAGGTTCCGACGATCGAATCTTGATATATTTCCTTTCACTCATTTCCTTTCACCGACCTGATATATTTCCTTTTGGAAAGGATAGGTTTTATCACTGACCTTATTTCTTGGCTTTACATAGATTATTTAAATTTCCACTGGAAATCCGTTCAATCATTAATCTATTTTCTTTGCTTGAGGTAGATTATTTAAATTTCTACCCCAAAACTGAAAAGATTCTTCAATTTAAAGATTAGGTTTTTTCAACCATCTATTTTCTTTGTTAATTTTGATTATCAAGGAAAAATATTTTAATTAAAAAAACTATATATTTCTTTGCTTAAGCGATTATTTTAAATATCTATTCCCAAAACTGAAAGAAGAAAAAATTGATTATTTGAAAGAATAGGTTCTTTATTTTTCTTGGAAGCCCAATATTTAAACTCTCCCGAAAATTGAAAAGAAACATTAGAAAACTGGAAAAGAGAGAAGTTATCTCAACTAACTTCTTTATTTTTTCTTTGTTTAAAAGAGCAGTAGAAAACTGGAAAAGTGGTTCTCTCACAGACTATTTTTTGTTTAAAAGAAACATTAGAAAACTGGAAAAGAGAGGTTCTCTCCACTAACGATTTATTTTCTTTGTTTAAAAGCTGATTATTTGGAGCTTTCTACATGAAAAGAAGGCAATAAGGAAACTGGAAAAGTGGTTCTCTCCATGAGCGTTTTTGTTTAAAAGAAACATTAGAAAATTGGAAAAGAGAGGTTCTCTCCACTAACGATTTAAGACTTCTACATGAAAACTGACATGAGAAGAATTTATTTCATTTTTATCGGAAATTTGGAAACTTATAAAGGCACAGCAAGAAAAATGAAACCCATTTAATTTTTTTGGAAATCTGGAATGAACAGATTTTCTTCTTGATCTACTTCCTTTGCCTAAAAGTTGATTGTTTAAATTTATCCTCTCAAGTAAAAAAAAAATCTATTGAAACTCTGAAGGAATAGGTTCTTTATTTTCTTTGAAGCCGACTGTTTGAGCTCTGGAAGAATAGGTTCGTTATTTTCTTTGAAGCCACATTGTTCCAGACTCCTAGAAGAATGAGTTTCTTTATTTTTTTAGTAATTATTTAAACTTTCTTGAAAATTGAAAAGGATAATTATAAATCTGAAAAATGATGGATTCTCTAGACGATTTATTTTCTTTGCTTAAATTTGGAAAGAATAAGTTCGACTGAATATTTAAATTTCCACTTCAAAACTAATTTTTTTTTTTTTTTTTGGAAATCTGAAAATAATAAGTTTTCTTCCTAATTTATTTTCTTTACTTAAAAGGTTATTGTTTAAACTTCACTGAAACTGAAGGAAAAGATTGTTTAAGAATTATCTTTATATATTTATTGAAAATTTGGAAAGAATAGGTTCCTCACAGATCTATCTTCTTTCCTTGTTGAAAATTGATTATTTAACTTTCTACCCACTAATTAAAAAAAAAAAAAATTCTATTCAAACTCTGGAATGAATAAGTTCTCAAGCCAATTAACCATTATTTAAAATTTCTATTAAAAAATTAATTCAATTCTATATTAAAACTCTGGAATGAATAAATTCTCTTACTAATCTAATCCTGAAGCCAATTAACCATTATTTAAATTTCTATCAAAACAGAAAAAAAAGAAATAAAATTACTTTCATACTATTTGGACCCCAATAAAAATAAACACTCTCACAGATTCTTTGCACCCCAATGGTTTAATCTTCTACTAGAGACCCAGAAAGTTTCATGAGGTGCGTCACTAAAAAAAATATGCCAACCAAATTATCCAGTGACATATATAATTACATATAATTTTCAAAGAATTTTTCATTTCTATCAAAAACTTGAAAGTTCCATACAGTCTGCCTTATGCAGATTAAAACTTCAACACTAATTAAAAATCTACGTTATGCAGATTTATATATATATATATATATATATATATATATATATATCCCTCAGTGACAATATTGACGACAGAAAATGGTACTCTACCATGGCCACCAACAATCTGTGTATCGAACAAGAAAATTACTCTTCTTCTATCTATGTGAAAGAGCACAGAGAAGAAAAAAACTTAACATAGAAAACTAAGTGTACCATTCTTATGTTGGTTTTGTCCACGATTACAAAAAATATTTGTCACTATTTCTTCTTCCACCCTGCAACCAAAATAAACCGATACAAAGATCAACAGCTTCTATTAAAAGATTCTTCGTAAAACTCATGGAAACATATTTTCTTTCTAAACAAATATGAATACGAAGCCAATGATGAGTAATGCCCTTTGCACGCTAGCAATGGTAAAAACACAAAAATCGGAGAAGTGAAACTACATAGAAAAATTAACATGGACCGCATCAAATCAAGATTTAATTACCTGTGAAAACCACTGCTAGACCGTAGCTGCAATTGAATTGAATGGAATGGATGTCTCCCAGTTGTAGAAACTGAGAATTCCCTGATTATCCTTGTATGATATTTTATTGAAATCATTTCTTCAGGGTATTCTGATTAGATTATGCAATAAAGATAAACCAAGTGAAATCAACTCAGAGTTACTTGTGGAATTCCATGACCCACATTCCATTGACACAACATACAGGTTTAACACCAGCTGCAAATCCCGCCTCCTTAGCCAAATCTTGAAATTCTTGCTTTGTGTGCTCCTTGCCCCCTGGATTGTAGGCCAACATCAACAAATCTATATGAAATCCCTGGCCAGCATAGGGAGATGTCTCTACAGCCACTGTGAGAATGGTATCCACCACAATCACATTCCCTTTCTCTGGTAATGCCTCGTCATACCCCAACAGCGGAAACCCATTGTAATACCTTCAAAAAAAATTGCTTGGCCAGTTGGTACACTATCAAACATGTCTCCACCCACATGTCTCACAACTGAACAAACACAGATTAACCAGATTTGGTCTCATACACACAGATGCCAAACAAGTTTCAATGGTTGAAAATGGGGATTCGGATTTACCTGCATAGTAAGGAGCATCGGTCACCACATGAGGCATGTCGAACTTGATTCCTGAGATGTGGGGATTGTTGTAATTGCCAATGCGGAAAACACAGTGCACCGCCAAGATAAACAATACGTATGCAGGCCAAGAACCAGCATTTAAGCATTGGTTCACCCCAAATGGCCAGATACGTCCACCAAGCATTTGTATCGGCTATCTTATTATTCAGCAAATGGAGATTACAGACGGATCTCAGTCCTCACACTTCTCAGTCACTTTCTCAGCCTCTACGGGCATACATATTTATAGCAATATATGAGAAATTGATTAATAAATGTAATCTCATCTGTAGTTTAATTTAGGTGCATTGGTTACAACCAATTCTGTTTGATCTCACCCGTATTCTAATCTTGGTTGCATTTGTTTCAACCAATCCTAATTTATAGGATCTGCATCCTATGGATGAGCTTTGTTGTCACCGTTTCCAACAATCTCATGACAAAAATTAACCTGATGCCTTGCTCCTGCTTCTGTTCATCACCTTTTCACCGCAAACAGAGCCAAGCACCATTGTAGCTTCTCTAACAGTACTAGTTTATTAACATATCTGCACAGTTCTCTTTTGTATGCACTTTCAAGAGACTCCACCTTCATCGATGACCATTCTTACAAAGTAATTTGCCAGTAGGTATATGTTTGTTTTACTGTGATACGCTGGATTCTTAGCCAAGTGGATAGCACTCTGACTATCACAAAGGAAGCCAAGCACCATTGTAGCTTCTCTAACAGTATTGGTTTTGTGAACATGTCTGCACAGTTCTCTTTTGTATGCACTTTTTCAAGAGAGACTCCACCTTCATCGATGACATGTCTTACAAAATGGTACTTGATAGGTATATGTTTTGTTTTACTGTGATAGGATGGATTCTTAGCCAAGTGAATAGCACTTTAACTATCACAAAGTAACTTTACTTTGTCCTGTATCCTTCCAAACTCACCAAACAAACCTTTCAACCAAACTACCTCTTTGCAAGCATGTGAAGCAGCTACATATTCTGCTTCTGTAGTGGATAAAGCAACAATGTTTTGTATCTTTGACATCCAACTAATAGCTCCACCCGCAAGAGTAAATACATACCCTGAAGTCGACCTTCTCTTGTCCAGATCACCTGCAAAATCAGAATCAACATATCCACAGACTAACTCACGACCACTGTTATAGGTGATACAGTAATCACTTGTGCCCCTCAGATACCAAAGCACCCATTTCACTGCTGCACAATGCTCTTTACCTGGATTTGCCATAAACCTGCTGACAACCCCAACTACATGTGAAATGTCTGGCCGTGTACTAACCATCGCATACATTAGTCTTCCTACTGCATTAGCATATGGTATTCGAGACATGTATTCCTTTTCTTCTTTTGTATTAGGACATAAACTTGAAGAAAGCTTAAAATGGGAAGCCAAAGGGACTGAAACTGGTTTCACATCATTCATACCAAACCTCAAAAGTATCTTCTCAACATACTTCTGTTGTGACAACCAAAGCTTACCATTCCTCCTGTCTCTGAATATCTCCATGCCCAAAATCTGCTTTGCTGCTCCTAGATCTTTCATATCGAACGTCCTAGCCAT